>QGOB01000832.1:0-23676 GCA_003313055.1 Termitomyces sp. MG145
CCAACGCGTCCGCAAGATGCTCCGCTGTCGCAGCCTCTTGAGGCACCCGACGCCCAATGGGGGCGACCGGAGCAGCAGGAGGCGCCACAGAGGGGGCTGCAGGAAGCGCCGACCGCAAAGGGCCGGCCCCAGGGGTTTGCAAGCCGATCTCTGAGAAACCTGGTCAGCACGAACAATACGACCAGATAAGCATTACTCACGCTGGCGGACCATCACTGATAGTTCGCGCTCCTGCCAGCGGCGATTGTACAGAGCCCAGCAATCCTCATACTGTTGCCAAACCCAGACCCAGAAGTCGTCGGAGGGAGGGGGAGTGGGCGAACCGGAAGAGGAGGAGTCGGACGAAGACATGGGAAAATGGGAGACAAGTCGCGGTGAGCCCTCCCTTTTTATCCCCCGGGGCACCTTCTGGACGGCCGCCGCACGTCTTCGACTTCAATTCCACGAACTTCTGTGCCAGCACTAGCTTTGTGTTTGAATTCCCACGGCACCGCCACCGCGGCCCCCGTCTCGAAGGGTCTCAACGCTGAAGGGGGGGTAATGTCACGACCCCACCATCTCTGAACCCCCATATGCTGTCCCAGCCCCAACACACACCTCCCCCGCATTGTCTGGAGCCCAGGTGAGTACAGACAATGAGGTCTATCCCACAAGAGATGATGGAGGGTGGTTTTACAGTCAGGGAAAAAGGAGCTTTACACGAGCCCATTATCCATCGCAAGAGTACTTCCAGACTCCCCCAGTATCAATACCGGGAGCTTCATCCTTTGTTATCACTGCTTGCTATTGCAGAAGTTTCCGTCCCCATATACGTCCAATCCAAATGAGACAAGTAAAGGCGCATAGGTCTTGTTATTGGATGTCGCTTGCAACCCACAATGAGGGCCCATTTAGTCTGTTGGCCTCATTTTACGAAGCTTATGTTGAGGAACAAGGCACTTTTAGTGGGATTTTGATGCTTGTAACGACACTCAGAAGTTACGATTCTCAGGTGTTTGATTCGTCAAATCGTTGATCAATGGCTCGAGGTTATCTGCCCACAACTCCGAGACTGGCCACATGGCTCACTTCACGCTAAGTCCTAGTTCCTTCTTGTTGTTACGATTCTGGAACCTGGAAACGTGATACACCTTCTGAAGTGAGCTTCCCAATCTCCAACGATACAATGGGATTTATAGTTTTCAAGCTGGGCGACTATCTTGACAATGATCCAATGGCGGAACGAGGTTTAGGAATCACTCCTGACTCGGGAAGCTCTAATCGTGAATGTGATTTTGAAGTCGATGAATGAATCATTCATTTTTTCGCGTTAGGGAGTTCATTCACAAATGTCACACATTGTCATATACTTTTTTTTTGGGTGTGGCCAGCAATAAATCAAAAGATTGATTTTTATCTCTCTATACCTCTGAGGTCTGCATCCTACGAATCAAACCCCTCAAAAGCATAATGAGCAATACCTTAAGCACTGTTGTTCAGAAAAGCCAGCTGCCTTTTATACGGGCCAGCAATCAATGAAATAATGCGGTCGTCGTACCATACAGTCATCGCTGCGTAGGATTTGAACGGACCTGCACCGATATCTGAAAGATAATGCCCTCGGCATTCCATAGGTTCACCTGAGGGTTGGATGGGTCTAGGAACAGCGAGCGCTATTCGGGAGCTTGACCCGCGCGAACGGTTCTGCGTTCAGGACTTTACGACGATCAGAGTTCGTAGAGGTCGTCGCCTTTGATGTATTCCGTCATGCCCCCATTTGAAGGATTTGATTTTCGAGATGGGAATGGAAGTTTGTGATGAAGCAATGCTTCATGGGGCCAGAACATGGCTTTGGCGACGTTGTCTGGAGAAATTAGCCATATTGGGGACGAGTGTCCAAAGGCGTTGAGAGGCCCTTGGCTCACGACGGAGTCGCAGCTCTTTATCAATGAAATAGCCTCGTGGTCTTGATTATCATCGAAAAGAGAGGGTTCCTAAGAAGGGGAGACATCAATATGAAGAAAGGATTCAAGAAACGGACGAACAGCGGTTTTGCGTCGAGAAGCGGCTGGGTAGTCAAGATATTATGCGTTGGAAGATTCTGACTTGAGAATTGCTGGATGTACTTGGCATGGACCATCATACTGTACAAGGGTATTTTCTTATTCCAAGTGGCTCTTGACACACGTCTTGTTGCACACGCGGTTCAAAGCATAGGTATTTTTCCGAGCACATACTTGGAAGAAGTAGTGGTATTAATGTAGATTACCAAGAATGGAAGGATCTAGCGCGCGGTGTACGGCGATGGTGATCAACCGCCGGCGCAAGGAACGGAGGAAATTGAATTTCCGTTACTGAACGTGGCACACGTTCGTTCGGATCTGAACGTGTGAGGCATCAATGTATGTGACGGTCGGAGAAAGGGTGGGGTATGGCGAACATGTGTCCCTTATTTTGCGGCGTGTCACCCTCGTTCCGGCGCTGAATGTACGTACATGGACAAAGGAACGGAAGCGAGAGAGACTTTTAAGATGTCGTGTGTGGACCGGTGGCTTTTTGATACGCGTTATTCCGAAGATAAGATACGCGTGAAAAGGGACGCTTTGACCGTGAAACCGGACGGATCAGACAGGCTGATCGGGATCCGGAATCGGCAAGTAATGCGGGGTAATCACGTTGACTTGCCGTGAGTCCGTTTTTTTTCGGGCAGCTGGGTTCCCAGCCAGCCAAATGTGGGGAACCTGTCACTTGCTCCCATTCCACCATCATGCTCGACGGCAAGCCCGTCGCCCGTCCCTACAAATGCCCTTATGCCCTCTGTGGTCGTGCTTTTAGTCGTCTAGAGCATCAGGTGCGTGATTTGGATCCTTGTTCGACGCTAAACACAACTTGCACCACATAGACTCGCCATATTCGCACACACACCGGCGAAAAGCCGTTCATGTGCACATTTCCCTCGTGCGAGAAGCGCTTCTCACGTTCTGACGAGCTTACTCGCCATTTGAGGATTCACGGCAACGACCCTGACTCTAGTTCCAAGAAGGGTGCTTCATCACGCACCAAGGCCGCCAAGTCATCACGCAATATTGACTTGGAAGATCCTCCAGCTCTAGCACCAGCCCCTTGCGATGATCACGACCAGTTGTTCAGAAAAGACACTCGCGTTGTCAAGAAAAAAGCTCGAAGTCGTGCAAACAGCGACGATGAGGTGCGTAAAAATACAGTTTTCCCAATTCTGTTGACCTCATCTTCGGTTCAGAGCGAATCATATGCCCGTCCAACATCAATAACATCCTCAGATGCACCTCTTTCTCATCCCCAGCCTCCTCGATATCAACCGACAGCATTCACCACCCTCTCCACCCTCGCCATGGACGAGCTTCACGCTCTCGAGTGCCAAGAAGCTCTACGCCGCGCTGAGTTTGAAGCTCGCCACGCCGAAGCCCTGCGGCGTGCAGAGTTTGAATACCAGCATGCCTTTGCACGTGCACATGCCCGCCGCGCCAAGAGCGCAACGACCAGTCCCGTGTTGACGACGACCGACTATGAGGCTGCTGCCTCGGGCTTTGGAGTGTCCCATGAACGTGGTAGTGCTGGTGCGCCCAGGAACGAGGAAGACATGGAAAAGGCGAGGAGGCGACTTAGTGGACCCGCGTTCTCCATCACGGCTGTCGTACCGCCGCCGGAGGGCGCAGGCTTGACGACCTCGCGCTCGTCTGGCCATCTCGTTAATGCTCCGTACCACTCGTGGACTCATCCATACTACAACCACAACGGATCCTCGCACGACTCGTCGCCATCGCCTCTAAGCTCCGACTCTGAATCCCCACCTCTCCGCATGAAACCCCTTCATGGCGACCCCACCCTCAATTATACGCCATCCACGAGCCCCTTTCTTGGACCACTCCGCACGCTTAACATTCACTCTGCGAACCCGTCTCGCGCGCCCTCGCCTGTCCTCCTTCCACCCCCACAGCTGGCGCTCGACAAGCACTCGCACTCGCTTGCACACTATCCACTCCGTGCGCCTGCTCATTACATGGGACAGGGACAGACGAGTAGCACTAGCAACAGCCCTTATCTCTCGTTCGTGCGTGGGACGGGCAGTACGCCTTCATCGCGTGCGCCGAGTCCGCCGCCACTTTGGGCATCCAGACCTTCGTTTGACCATCATCATCACCATTCTCATTCTCATGGACATGGACAATATCCTCATTCGTACGGACAAGGACAGCACCACCACCTCGCGCATTCCGTGCGTGCGGCGTTCGGTATGACGCCTATCAGTCTCACTCCTTCCTCTTCTTCTTCCTCTGCTTCTACATCTGTGCCTCGTTCACCTACGACTCCGTACTCGGCGTCGGGATACACGTTGACCAACACCCCTAACGCTACCCCGGTCCATACCCCCGCACGCACGCTCCCTCTCCCTCTCCCACTCCCACTCCCGCTCGCGCCCCCGTTGTCGGTGCCGGGGAGTCGAGCGGGCTCGCCGCCCATTGTGCTTGCGCCCATTACGGGTGGTGTCGAGGGTGAGGTGAAGGAGGAGGACCAGGACGGAGTGGTGGTGAAGAATGAGGATGGGGAGAAGGCGAAGAGTAGGGAGAAAGCGAAGGCGAAGGCAGTGGAGTTGCCGGGGTTTAGTGCGTTCGAGGCTGCGACGCTTGCGAGGTTTTAGGTTCTCGTGAGGTGTCGTACCCCCTCACTCACTCTCTATATACTCTTCACTCATTCGCCCTTAAAAACTATCGGTCCATCCACATACCACTTTACCTTTGCTCTCCAAACCTCCTCCTACCCAGCTCACACATAGACAATACAATAACATAGATAGAATTCACTCCATTCATAGACGTATATAGACTGTCCACCTCTGCTCATCTGCCCACTCTCCGTTTTGTTTTTTGTTTTGTTTTTGTACAGCCCACGCCTGTCTATCTGCCTACCTGCCTACCCTTGCTACCCGCCTGATACTATATACACACATGGTTATATATATATCTATAGAGATTCAGATTTTTTTTGGTTTGGAGCGTTGGTTCAAGTTTGTGAGTCTGTATTGGCGCCTGTTTTTTGGGGGGAGTGGGGTTGGTGTGGGGTTGAAATTTGATCTCGTGCTCGGATTTCGGCGTGGGGCGCCATAGGCGGCCCCACGCGAGTAAAAGAGGTTACTGGATAAGTATAGTCCTTTTTTCGTTGACACCGGATCTATGCATACAATTATGTACAATAGCCCCACTAGCATGACGGTAGTCGTGTTTTACTCGGAATGGAAACACATATTGAGATAGATAGTTACAGGGCGATGGACTTTCGTTTCGTTGGTCAATATGGCCAGCCGGCCCTGGACGCGAGTCTTCACGAGCAAGGTCCGACCGGGTCGTCGTCATATCTAGGTACATACTTAGCCACAGAACCCCGAAGGGATAGTCCTCTGTGGATCCACATATGAAACGCGTTTGGGGTGCAAAGTTTTTTTGGCAATTCCGAATCGGACTCCTACCCGTATGTGAAAAAAATGACAAACGATTGACATGGACTTCCATACTTACACTTGCCATATTGTTATCACAGCAGTGGCCTTTACCCCAGAACTGTCACCCACGCGCCCATGTTGCGCCCATGACATTTCGCGAGGGGCGCCGGGTAAGCTCTGATGTGAGATCTGCTCCCGCCATCCTTTCGCGAATGGATGCTCCAACGCACGTTGATCGAGCGTTGGTTCGCTTCCCTGCACGAGCGGAGTACTGTGATAGGGTCCATACCCCCGCGCGTACATATATATCGTTCTGTTCTCTGCACGTGTCCTCCCCGCCCGCTTCTCACGGTGGCACTTCCCAAGAGTCTGTCTGACCATCAAGTCTCGGACATTCAAGCGCGCTATGTACGTACGTACACACGCAGCACCCGAGAAGACTCCGAAATGAAGGAAGACTTCTTGATGATGTATGGCAGCCCACAGTGTATCCCGAAACCAGCGTCCGAAGAGAGCGCCTGAGCGCCTTTCACCATGTCCTTTCTCATAGCTTCGAAATCTCCCCTAAAGCTTCAAAGTCTCCTTAAAGAAGACTCAAGGATCTTTCTTACCTTTTCTTGGAAGTAATGAACCTTTTGAAAAGCCCTGATTGTGATGGCCCCCTCTGATGTAGTTGACTGACCTTGGCCGAGGTGACCATGTGCCGCTCCTGCTGGGTGGTGACTATGTGTGTATTGTACACATCTATTATTTACTCAGTTATGGTTGCCCTCCAGGGTCAGGTCAACCTTCTACTGAGCTTGTAGGTTCTAGCACACACGCCTTGTTGACCAGCATCTTTGTGAGGGAAAATAATTCCTCACTCTTGCTTCTGCAAGTGTTATGGTTGTTTTTGTATGACTCAAGTTCAATGTACTCTGATGTGGTCTGTTGCCACTGAGCTGTCATGTAGGAAATGTTGAATGCTTACTGATAGATGAGGAGTGTCCTCAGTGCATGTGACCATAATATTATTTACACTCCTTAGTGTCATTGTTTCCTTCATTCTGAAGCATGACAACACTGGGTATGTATTTACTTTACATCACTTAATACATTCATTCTGGAAGCATGATGACACTAGGCTGTTTACTGCCACTTGGGTGTGACTCCACTCCCACTGCACACTACCAGTTGCAACAGGTTATGGGCTCTGGCCCCACAGACTCACACTGAAGACATTAGCAGAACTGTACCACTCTGTACACAGATGTAGCAGTGATATAAAGATTCCCTGTCCCCCACTCATCAATTCTACACTCAGCTTTTCCTGCACTGATGCCTATGGGCAAGGGCCAGGCTGGAGGCAGAGCAGGCAGAGCTGCAGGAAATGCACAGAGGGCTGGGTAGGCCACTGGCAGTGCAGGGAAGGCTGCTCAAAGCAGCAGAACTGAGTGGGGCTGTTGTAATTGACTCACTCACTGTGAGGGAAATGATCATGATGTGGGATACTCTGCACAAGGCAAGCTCCTGAAGGGCAGACAAGCAGGGAGCAGCAGCAAGCAGACAACAGGCAATGGCAATGGCAATGGGCAAGTGAGCACAGAGCAATGGCAAGCAGAGGGGAGTCATCACTAAGAGATCTTACAGTCGGTTCAATGGATAGACCTGGAGAACACTGCTATTGTTTGGTCTGAGGATATTCTATCCTGCAGACTGGCTTATATACTACATTGGTGGCTATGCTATGACTAATACTATATGTGATAAGCATGCCCCAGTATGCTAAGCAGAAATGACAACAATACATCAAAGGAGAAATAGAAGTCTAATGACTCAGCCAAGATGACTAATGATGACAAGAAGGAGTAGGGGCCAGGCCCCAGTGGTTGGTCTGTGAACTAGAGAAGGGTAATATGTATGACTAAGCTGGAACTAGAGTCAGACCTTAGAATGAGATTGTCTCCTTACATCACCCCTTCTTCAAGGTTTGTCGCCCTGACAAACAGTGTTCAACATCTCCAATAAGGGTGCAATCGACAAGCAGTTTCCTGAGGGTTACTATGGGCCATGGTTGGTTGCCCAGAATAATGTTGGGTGTACTGGATTATTGGGGTCAATGCATCAGGCACCAGAGTAGAAAGGATCATTGGCAAGGTAGTGTCCATTGCCATATTGACTGGTGTTGGCAGCCACAATCGACATTGGAGTCCATGGAGAGGGAGCGGCAGAGGTCTGGGTAGTGGGAGTAGCAACTGGAGCCAGGGTCAGATCAAAGTCCAATTCAAAGTCCAGAATAGGCAACCTAGAAGGAGGTGGGGTGGTTGCCTTGGTTGGGTAGGGGTTTGAGGGGTGGATGTTTTGGTGTCCCAAGATAGGGCTAGTGCAGCAACTGCCAGTGCAGCGTTGCCTAAGCACTGCTTCTGAGGTACATGCACATGCTGCTTGGCAATGCACTTTCTGAGAACTACAAGAGCCTTACCAATCTGCTGATTGGTGCCCCTGATAGTGACGAACTGTTGACCACTTGGCTCAGCCAGACCAACTGCAAAGGCAGCCTGTAAGGGCAACCTCAGAGAGCTGTGGAACTCACACAACTGGCAGAGAGATATCCAAAGATGTATTTAGCAAGTAACTACAATGTACAGGGCTAGCTACTCACCTAACAGAGGGAAATCTAGAGAGAATAAGTCTGGGGAATCCCTATGCCAAGATGTGGATGCTTCTGAGGCCCCAGAAGTGTGGGAACCAACTGTATAGTACACATAAGCCACTGAAAAAGGAGTATGGGAATAAAAGATGAAAAACCCAAACATTGCCAGAGAATGGATTGGTAATGTCCATCAGGTGACTCTGGCAAATCAGGTGGTCAGGAAAGGGTCAGATGACCAGGAAGGGATCAGATGACCTTGAGAACAATGTCAGGTGATCAGAAATGCAGACACAATATGTACAGATAATATCTAAAAAGGAGAAGAAGAGAAAAGAAAGGGGAAAAAGGAAAGGAGAAAGGAGGGAATGGTCCCTGGGGATTGTCTCCTTACATTACCCCCCCTCTAGAGTGCAGCATCCCAATTGCACTGGACAGTGGCATGACCAGACAGATTGGAAGAGTGCTGAAGAAAGTGCATACAGGCCATGAATGTTTTTAGGAGTGTCTGGATGTCGCTCATAGAACTCCTTCACCTGGAGCAGTGCCCAGACACCCTTGGCTGGCTCCCAGGATGCATCCTCATACCCATAACCCTTCCACTTGACCCGGTACTGGAGCTTGTGGCAAAAGATGCGACAATCCAGGATTGCTTCCACCTCATAGTGTTTCTCATTGTCCATGATTACTGGCAGTGGTGGGGGATCTACCTGCTGGCCTGGGATTGGGTCAGCGACTGCTGGGCAGAGTTTGACCACATGGAAGACTGGATGAATCCTGCGCATTGCTTGGGGCAGGTGTAGATGTTATGCAAGACAACCCACTGCACATTCAACCATATATAGGCTCAAGAACTTGTGAGAGAGTTTCTTGGATGAGCATGTGGTTTGGATATCCTTCGCATCCAGATAGACCTTATCTCCTGGGAGGTATTCTGGTGCTGGGGTCTAGCACTGGTTGTAGTACTGGGCCATGTCATTCTTGGCCTTGGCTAGGGCCGCCCTTGCCTCATCTTGCGCCTGCTTCATGTAATTCACAAATTCATTGACAGACTTGTTCTGAGATGGGCATTGGCATGGTTTAAAACCCATGTGTAAGGGGACAATCCACAGGACCATTCCCTCTTCTCTCCTTTCTCCTGTTTTCTTTCCTTTTTCCCCTTCCTTTTCTCTTCTTCTCTCCTTTAGATGTTCTTCAAGAGGTGTCAGATCAGGCAAATGTGGATATTGGATCTTGTTCTGCATTATGCAACAGAACTTTCTGGTTGATATCGGCTGATGGCGGCACAATGTCAGTACTCATCTAAATTAAAAGTCCAACTCAAATACAGATGAGTCTCAATAAATACAGTAATATCAGACAAATACTTCAAATAATTCACAGTAGTTAGCACAATACATCATTTCTCATGAGTTTTGAGATATATGAATGGTTTATAGCTATTATCTGACATGATATATATAAAAGATTCACAATAATTAGTAAAATACATCATTTTCCTGGATTTTTGTTGAAGATGTAGACTTCTGAGGACCAGGCAAGGATATATTTGTGAGCTTAGGATGTGTGGGCTGTCTTTCCAGATATCAAGGTTAATGAGGAGAGTCATCATAAGAATCCTGAATTTGGAGAAGATTTTGTGAATGACACATATCAGATCTGAATATAGAATATCCAACAAGTTCATCAGGAATCCTAAGCCTTGTCTCCTCCTCATGAGTGATGCAGATCAACTTATAGAGAACTAGTCTATTTCCATCAGAGTCAACCTTATCAGAAGGTAAAGATTGAGGCAACAAAAGACCTCATGTAAGCAAGAACAGCTAGAACTTTGTACAGAATCAGAGAACACAGAATCAGTAGACAATAATGATTGCATAGTTCAGTAGTTGTTGAGTAGGGTTAGAGCAGTCAGATACCCAGATAACCAGTAGGTTTGTCCTCTCAGAGAGTGTTCAGAGTGTAGAATGTATGTTCAGAGTGAAGAATGTATGGATGTGGGCACTGGAGAGTGTATTATAAATGCAGGATTAGCACGTTGCATCTGCATGGCCTTGTATTATTAAGCTCAAATGCCATTGCCTTGCCGTTGTATTGCTGAACTTGTCAGAATGTCAAAACATGTCATAGCAATTTCCTTATATTGGGGGAGGGGGGGTACATCATAGCAACTATGTCCAGATCTACCCAATCCGACACCTTTTGATGTTCTCTGTACATATTGTGTCTGCATTTCTGATCACCTGACATTGTTCTCAAGGTCATCTGATCCCTTCCTGGTCATCTGACCCTTTTCTGACCACCTGACTTGCCAGAGTCATCTAATGGACATTATCAATCCATTCTCTAGCAATGTCTAAGTTTTTCATCTTTTATTCCTACACTCCTTTTTCAGTGGCTTATGTGTACTATACAGTTAATTCCCATGCTTCTGGGGCCCCAGAAGCGTCCACATCCTGGCATAGGGATTCCCCAGACTTATTCTCTTTGGATATCCCTCTGCCAGGTAAGTAGCTAGCCCTGTACACTGTAGCCACTTGCTAATACAACTTTGGACATCCCTCTGCCAGTTGTGTGAGTTCCACAGCTCTCTGAGGTTGCCCTTACAGCAGAATAAGTCTCTCCTAACTGGTCTGGGTTCACCCAAGCAGTTGTGCTCCCCTGTCAGCTTCCTTTCTGCCTCCAGAGCCCCACCCCTGCCTGTTAGCTCCCCCACCAGTCTTCTCTTGGTCCCTCCTCTATCATGCCTGCTACCTCAGTCTCAGACCTCCCTCCTGTCCCAGGCACCTCTGCCTCGGCTCAGTACAATGCCTATGCTTGGTTACAGGCTGTAGAACAGGGCTTCTCTACCTCCAACACCACTCAACTTGCTCTCTCTCAGCAGCTTTCTAACATGCAGGCCCAGCTTGAAGAACTCATCTCCTCCATGTGCTCTGCTCTCTTAAGGGTCACCCCCAGCTCCTCAGCTCTCTCTCATGCCCCCTCATTGCCAACTCCGGATCATTCTACCTCTGGAGTCCTCCCAGCAGCGACCATCACCCTGCTGCCTCCCCCTGCAACAACAATGGTCTTCAAGACCTCATCTGCAATCAAGGCAGCCACTCCCCCTTCTTTTGATGGAGATCAGGTGCAAGGTTGCCAATTCCTGACTGCCTGCAAACTGTACATTAGTTTGCATGCATCATCCTTTGGTGACCTGATGCAAACGATTAAGTAGGCATTGTTCTATATGAATGCTGGATGTGCGGCCAATTAGGCACAGGAGATTTTGGAGGATGATGCCAACATGTTCCCCAACTGGGCCACTGATGCGCTGACTTGCCGCCTAGCTGCTGTGCAGGAAACAACCAACAAGACCAGCTAGATAGGGATAGCTAGCAAGCAGTAGCGTTACGTGTGTGTGAGAGGAGTCAAGCAAAGTCCCAGAAACCCAGTAAGGAGATGAGAGGTCGGAGTTGGTAAGGAAGTGTGAGAGGGCGATAAGAGATAATGGTGCAGCCGTTAGTGTTGCTACCAAATCGCAGCAGGTTGAGAGATCTGTAAAGACCCAGAAGGTCGTTAAGGAATGTAGGAGGAGTTGATGGGAATATACGAGTCGCTAGCCATAAGCACTAGCGTTAACAAAGGCGAAACAAGGGCACCCATATGGTGCTTGACGTAGGCAAGACAAGGGCACCCATATGGCATGTAACAAAGACGACGAGTGCTAAGTTTAACAATACTGTTAAGCTGAGCACAGAAACCAAAGGAGACTGGACTGGGTAAACCCAAATCAGCCGTTAACAAAGCAAGAGCGAGAATGAGATCTTAAGTGTAGTCTGAAATGGGGACTAGACTCTGGTATGATTCAATGATGTTTAGCTACTGACAGGGCAGTATTTATAGGTAGGTAAGACAATAAAAGGGGAAACTGGTAAGAGACAGTAAGTGTAGCGGTTGCATGTGATAGCACATGTTGGAGGCTGCTATTGAATAGGAAAATTGTAAGTAATATGTGTCACGACCCCGCCATCTCCGGACCCCCATACGCTGTCCCAGCCCCAACACACACCTCCCCCGCATCCCTTGTGCACCTCCGGGACCGCCAACAACCTCCCAATGCTGCACCGGCAACACCCGCGGCCATCTCCGAACAAATCCCCGGCCATCACCGAACCCCGGCATCCCGGCTGACACGTCACCCCAGGGCTTCCCTGTCACCGGACACATCCGGACCCCCGGCATCCCGGTGATGCGCTGACTTGCCGCCTAGCTGCCGTGCAGGAAACAACCAACAAGACCAGCTAGATAGGGATAGCTAGCAAGCAGTAGCGTTACGTGTGTGTGAGAGGAGTCAAGCAAAGTCCCAGAAACCCGGTAAGGAGATAAGAGTTCGGAGTCAGTAAGGAAGTGTGAGAGAGCGGTAAGAGATAACAGTGCGGCTGCTAATGTCTGCGCCGAATCGTCGCTAAGTGAGAAATCTGTCAAAGACCCAAAAGGTCGTTAAGGAATAGCGAAGGAGTTAACAGGAATATACGAGCCGCTAGCCGTAAGCGCTAGCGTTTAACGAAGGCGAAAACGAGGGCACCCGTATGGTGCTTAACGAAAGTGGAGCGAGTGCACCCGTATGGTGCTTTAACAAAGGCGACAAGTGCTGGTCCAACAATACTGTCGGGCTAAGCGCGAGGGGCGAAGTAGACTGGACTGGGTAATCCCAAATCAGCCGTTAACGAAGCAAGAGCGTGAACGTGATCTTAAGCGTAGTCTGAAGTGGGGACTAGACTCTGGTACGATTCGATGATTTGTAGCTACTGACAGGGCAGTATTTATAGGTAAGTAAGACGGTAGATAAAAGGGGAAACCGGTAATAGGTAGTAAGCGTAGCGGTTGCATGTGATAATGTAATAATGCGTGTCAGGAGTAAGGCGATAAAAGGGGAAACCGGTAATAGACAGTAAGCGTAGCGGATGCATGTGATAATGCATGTCAGGGGCAGTAGAGAGGGGTCTGGATTGTCGCAAGGTCGGCTGGGTCGTTAAGGGAAAGGTTGGTAACGATCGGTGTCGTTAGCGGTCAGTCGGTAGCGGTCACGTGCTGAGGTCACGTGCTTGGTTCGACTTGTCGGTGTCGGGCAGCCAGCGCTGACCAGGGCATATCATCTCCCCTTGACTGAAAAACTGACTGTCCCCAGTCAAAGGAAAATCCTCGAAGTCTCGTGATCATTAAGCGTGGTCCGTGCGGGGGGTCTTGGTCTGTGCGCCATACCGAAAGATCATAAATAAATTCCAGCGACTCTTTGGACTTCGTCATCTCAACACCTCTTATCATGTCGACACCTGCCTTCTTTAACTACTCGACTACCTTCGCGCGTTTCGTGGCCGCCCAGGAGTTCCTCGAGAAGGCACCAAAGATCCTGTCCATGGGGCATGCCCTGCTCGCGACCAATCCAGAGTCGGCGGTAATGTCGATTCTGTCGACCTACTTGCATTGGTTCGAGTCGGCAGGAGGGAGCGGGGTCACGTGGACGGAGCAAGCGGTGGTCGGAGAGGAGTGCCAGGCGTTATACGCCAAGTACAAGGAGGAGGCCTGGATGCGGCCTTTCAACCAACATTTCGTAAGTTCTTCATTTCTTAACGTCTCGTTCGGTATGCTAACGGTAGCGTTCAGGGTACGGTACCAGAAGGAGTGATGGAGATCAAGGAGGTAGCGATGGAGCCGATGACGGTAAGTATCAGCGGTGCTGCTATGACTTAGCGGCGTCGTTAAGGTATTTCCAGTTGTTCGATGAACTCTCTTTTGACGAGCAGTTTTTCTTTCAGCACCCACCCAAGGATCCAATGGCGTCGGCCGGTTTGAGGACCAGGGAGGATCGTGGCGAGGGGTCGAGCCGGCAGGGTGGAGCCGCCGGTAGTGCTGGAGCGGGGTTGCCGGCGCTACCGCAGACTCCAAAGACTCCCAAGCCGGCAGCAAAGACAAGGACAATGACAGTTCCAAAGGTAAGTTCAACAGTTCAGTTATGGCTGGTACGGTTTTTAACGGTCGACGCTTGTAGCGGTCGTCGAAGGGCAAAGAGCGGGCAAGAGGGGACAACGATGACGAGGAGCTGGTAAGTTTCGCTCTGGAGTAACGGTCGGTCGCTAACGGCCAGTCCAGACTTCGCCGAAGAAGAGCAAGGGCAAGCAGAGGGCAGTGTTTAGTGACGGCGAGAGCAAAGAGGAGGTAGCGGTTCCTGGGTCGTTTAACAACCGGGAACTGAAGAGGCTGCTGCGTGGGCGCTTGCCCTTGACAGTGCTTGACATGGGAGCGGGTGCCGGGGAGTGAGTGGGGCGAAGAAAGGAGAGGAAGCTGGTGGCCCCTGCAGCGAGGGCGGCATTCCGGGAGCGCATCGGGGCGGTAAGTCTCATACTATCCTACCTTAGCGGTTACTGGCTAATGACTCTGGCGGTAGTGCGATGGTTGCTGGGCTCTCAACGACCCCGAAGGTTGCTGGTATCCGACTGGCAACCTTCTGTGCTACCGGTGCAATGAGGTAAGCAAGGGGTGTTTGGTGCGAGGGTGGTCGTTATGGGGCCGCGGTGGAGGCCACAAGGGGAAGAAAGTGGAGGGGGCAGCCTTGGTGCGAGCGGCGAGGAGGTACTTGGAAGGGCAGCGGGAGCTTGACGCGGCCGGTAAGGCCATCGCAGTGAGCAGGGCATCGCTAGGCCTGCCGACGTGCCAGGAGGGGACGGTAGCGGTAAGGAGCCGGTTGGTAGTAGAGTCGAGTGATGAGGAGGTACCGACGCCAGCGAAGGGTTCTAAGCGGCGTAGGGTGGAGTCGGACAAGGGAGAGGGGTCGGCTGAGGAAGCCCGGGATGCGACTCCCCCCGCGGAGAGGGAGGCGGTAGCGACTGCAATCGAGAGGAGTCTGGGCGGTGGCGAGGATGTGCCAGAGACAGGGCCAGTAGCAGGTCCCAGTGGGAGCCGGTACGATAATGTTTCCGTTTTGTTATGCCGCTAACGGTTGCTTTGCCTTAATGACAGGCCGGTCGAAATGGAGACGCCGGAGGTGGAGATGGGGGACGCGACTGGAGTTCCTGAGGCAAAGAGGGCGGTAAGTACTTGGGTCATCGAAGCGCGTTGTCAACGCTAACGGCTTTCTCGTTAGCTGGTCGACTTTGGCTCTCCTCCTACTGCAACCGTGGAGGAGGAGGAGATCCAGTGGCTCGACAAGGACCTACCGGTTCCGCTACCGTTCGATCCTTGGTGGGACTTGGAGATGTACAGGGCACGAGCGGCTGAGGTTTGCCGGTTGATGAACAGGGAGATAACGGCAGCGGAGAACGATCTGTGGGTGGCACGGGCGCGGTACGGAATGCTGAGGAGGGCGGAAGGGGCCTTGGAGCGGTATCAGCACGATTGCAATACCTACATCGCTTGGCAGGCCGAGGTCGGGGTGACAGAGGCGGACTGGGTGCGGTCGTGGGATACCGAGCTGCCATCCGATGATCTCGTCTCGCCGTCGCCCTAGAGAATTTTTAATTTTTAGTTTTTGTTTTGTCGCAGATTAACCCCCTTAAGGGGTCATTTAAATAACATGTTTTTCTTGAAGACGCAATTGACCGGTAAGAATAGCAGTCGGAGGTAATGGAAGTAACAGCATGAAAAGTCAAATGGATGGTGAAGGGTCGAAGCGAAAGGAAGTAAACAGTCAAAACAAGATGAACGCTCAGTAGATCATCATGGCGCTTGCGCAACGCCACTTAACGGCTGCGTCTTAACGAAAGGCAGAGTGAAAAATCAACGCGAAGGGAACAAAAGGAAAAATAAACGGTGGAAAAAGATGAATGCTCAGAAGATCATCATGGCGCTTGCGCAACGCTGCTTAACGGCTGCATCTTAATGAAAGGCGAATGGGGAGCGGTAGCGACAAGTTGAAAAGAGTAAAATAGAGGGCTTAACAGTTGGCGTATGTGTCGGCAAGCGTATGTAGGAAGAAAGTCTATGATAAATAGAAACAGAGTAAGTAAAGATGAAAAATGGAAACAAAACAATAGAAAATAAGGGCTTATCGAGAGCCGTTAGGGGTTTTTGGGATTTTAATGGTGAGTGGGGTGTATAGTGGAAGTGGTGTTTTCTAGTCTTCTTCAGCGGCATTGTCTAATGATTTGTCGGGATTAAGGGAGTCTTCATCATCGAGTAAGTCGGTTTCTTCTAGTATTCTTAAACGGTCGGTATCGATGTCAAAGGCATTGGTAGGGAGAGGGATGTGGTCGCGGGCAAAATAGGGGACTAAGCGAAAGGCGGCTACCGGCCGGTGGAGTATGGATCCATCTAATTCCCAGAGAATGTAAGCGCCTCCACGGTTACGTGAGATTACCACTAGCGGTCCTAAGTATCGAGGTCGCATCTTCTTGTTATGGGTGACTTCAATGCGTGTATTCCTCATCAGTACTAGGTCTCCTTGCTTGAAGTCGTAGTCTCGAATGGTAGCGGCGTGCTCTTGTTCAAAACGGAGAGCCGCTAACTGGTGGGCGGTAAGGACGGTATCGTGTAAACGGTCGAGATCAGCTTGTCTGCATTGGAGGTCGATAGCACGTCGAGCGATGAGGTCGGTAGTCGTTAGCAGGGAATCGGGAGGTGGTTGGAGGTAGGTCGCTTTGATGATGTCGGCGGGGAATAGGGGATGAGTACCAGTAGCGGCGTAGTAAGGGGAACAACCCATGTGGCAGCGGACGGTAACGCGTTCTGACCAGAAGACAGAGTAAGCGGCTGAGCTCCACTTGGACTGGTCTCCGTTAACGGCTTTGAAGAGGGCTTGTTGAACGTCAAAGTGAGGTCGTTCGGCGATACCGTTAGCGCGTTTGTTGTAACCGGATATGCGAATGTGGTTGATGTTGTACTTCTTGGCAAGGTAAGCGATGGCTTTAATGATTGGGGGACCATTATCGGTAACGATTTCATTAAGGGTGCCCCAGCGGCAGATGATGTCTTCAAAGAGCCACTTAGCGATAGCGTCAGTATTTTCGCGAGCGAGCATGCGGAATTCGGGATAGTGGATTAGCGAACAGCGTCCTTGGATGATATATTTGAACTTGTTCAAAGGTGGCATGAACATGGTGTTGATATAGATTTTACTGAATAAGGCAGCAGGGATAGCGATGGTAGGCAGTATGAGGACTTTGGTCGTTTGGTGGACTTGGCAAAGGTGGCACGAGCGAATGTACCAAACGATATCGACCGCTACCTGTGGCCACCAAAAGCGCTCTAGCAGGGCGGCTCTCGTAGCGAACAGACCACGATGTCCAAGGTCGTCATGCATAGCGTGCAAAATGCGAAGTCGTGAGTCAGACGCTATGAAGAGCTTGTGCTCACCGTTACGATTGCATCGCCAAAGCTTGCCGTTAGCGAGGAAGAAGCCGCTAGCGTAGCGAAGGAAGGTAGTGAGGGCTTTGTCGTCAAGGTCTGGCGGTTGCTTGAAGTCGGTAAGCCACTGCCGGACGAGTTGGACTCTTTTGTCACCGGCCAGGGCCTTGGGTGAGCGAGGGACGTTGTCGTAGGAAAGGGGGTTGGTAACGGGTGGAATCGAGACTTCGGTATGGGGAACGGTGTCGTTAACAAATGTCGTTAAAGTCGGACAGTAATGGGCAAGAGGGGGTAAACAAGAGACGGTAGAGGCGGAATGGGTGAGGGTGGTCAGTAACTGAATATGGTGCATGAATCCGTGCATACGATCGATCCAATCTTCGAAGATGTCGTTGTCGGTATTGTCTCGGGGAGGGTCGGTAGGCTGTAACGGTCGTTGCGAAAGTCCATCGGGTCCATGGAAGGTTCCTTTAACGTGTACGAGCTCGAAATGGAACATAAGGATAGCCATGATCCAGCGGTTCATACTAGCTGAAGGCTGAATGTCAGGGTTCTGCAGCATACCTTTGATGTAATGGGCGTCGACTTCGATGATAAGGTTCCTAACACCTAGGAGGTACATGCGTAGCGCCTGCAAGGCTCTGTACAAACCGTAAAGCTCGAGCTTGGGTTGACTGAAGCGAGCTTCGCATTTGTTAAGGGTGATGGATCCGAAGCGGTTATAGCGACGTTGCTTGCGATTGTCAGTAGTACACTGGCAGAGGTAGAAACCGACCGCTATGTAGGAAGTGTCGACCGCTAAGATCACAGGATCGTCGGATTCATAGTCGATGGGAACGAGAGGTTTAGCGTCGTATAAGGCTTTGACGAGGTCTTTCTGGGTGTTAAGCTGGTCGGGTCCAAATTCAAAGGGAACGCCAGTACAGGTGAGCTTCGTTAGGTGATGAGCGCAATGGGCGAAGTTCTTAACAAACATCCGGAGGACTCCAACGGTACCTAGGAAGGCGCGGACTTTGGTTAACGACTGGCAAGGGCCCCAGCAGTCCAATAGCGCTAAATGGTTTTCGTCAGGAACTCGGCCGGTAGGAGTGCAAACGTGGCCAAGGATCTTAAAGGTCAGCACGCAAAGGACTAGCTTATGACCGGAGAAAGTGCCACCGCAGTATTTCATGCGCTGAAGGACACGGTTCAGAAGTTCAAAGAACTCCCAAAGCGCTAGACAAATGTTGGGATTGTCAGGATGCTTAGCGGGGGAGCCGTTAATGAGTTTCCAGTCCTTCGGGCCTTTAACGCCAACGTCGTCGATGAAGCTGAGGGCGTTATGGGGGATCTTGGGCTGGAGGATGTGTGTGACGTCGTCGTGGAAGATGGGTACAGCGTTAGTCCACCCCATCAGGAGCGTTACTAGATGGAGGGCGCCAAATGGTGTCTGGAAAGTTGTTAAGTCGTGGGAGGCGGGATCGATAAGGTGCTCGTCGTAGCCAACATAGAGATCAAGGGTAGCGCCGCAAATGCGGCCAGCGAAGGATTCGGCAACGTGGTCAGGAAAGGGGGGAATGCCAGAGTGGCGGATTGTGGCTTGGTTTAATGGCTCGAGGCTGTGGACTAGACGAAGTTTACCGTTTTTCTTCAAGACACAGAACCAGCGCGACCGGTAAGCGGAGTTCGAGGGCTCGTAAACACCTGCCTGAATCTTGCTACGGATGATCTCGCAGATTTCCTTTTCGATGCCTGGCGGTATCGGTCGGTTGTGCTGAACCCAAGGAATGTGAGGGATAGTCGGTATGCGGATGGGGGGAAAGAAGTCGGGTCAAAGGCTACCTCGTTTGGAGTCTTCCCAAGCGAATGCGTTTTGTTGCTTAGTGACAAGGTCCACGAGTATGTTAAGCTCATCTTGGGTAAGAAAGCCGGTATTGTGTTCCTTAATGAAAGTTGCTTTGCGGTTGTCGGTAAAGTGGGGAGTCGGTAAGAAAGGAAGAGGATTAGGATCAAGCTTGGGTATGTTTGCTAGGGGGTCGCCAAGGATATGTCATTTGATTCGGAAGTCTTCGCTAACATGGCTAGCGACGGGCTTGGTCTTCAACGCGACGGGTTTGTATTTCTTCTTGACTTGGACTCCTTTGCGTTTTGGCTTGGTGGCGGCGTAAACGGCTGGGAAGGGGACGTTAACGTAAACAGGGGTAGAGATGGTATCGAGCATTCCAGATGCTTGGCCAAGAATAGAGGGATCAGAGAGACTAGTGGAAATGAAATAAGAGCACGGCGAGATAACGGCTTCGGAAAGGTCGCTAGCAGTCGCATATAGATAGGCAAGAGAGAGATTGTCGGAAGCTGTTTTTGGGTTTTCTGATATTTTGGAATCAAGCAGGGTATGCGATTGCACTATAATGGAGTGCTTTTGTTGGTCGTAGTCGAGGACGACCGCTAAGTCTTCCTCAGAGTCGCTAACCATGGGGATGGTGGCGAAAGCAACGGGGCAGTCCAGCGCTATACTTAGGCTGAACCCTTTGTGGCTTGTGCTGACCGCGGGGAAACGTAGGGATGGTGCGACGAAGGCCGGTATTGGGGTCCATTATGGTTATCGTGGTTTCTGTTTCGCTAAGTGTATTGACGGTACTCTTGGTAAGGACATTGAAGGGACAACCGAGCAGGATATCGTAAGCGGGCGAGCCAAGGACATGGATCTGAAGGTACAGGGTGATACCGCCAACAGTGCAAGGGACGTTACGAGCTAGACCGAGGGATTTGTCCATAGTACTGTTGGCGCTCTGCATGTTCAGAATGATGCTGGGGTTGTAGGAGATACCGAGATAGTTAGCGACTTCAGCAGACATGGAGATGATCTGGGAGCCGCTATCTGTTATACTTTCGATTTCCTCGCAGTTATCGACCAAGAGCATGATGGACCGGATTGACTGGGATTCCTGAGCGACCGTTAACATAACCGGCTCCTCACCAGGCGGTAGCGACTTGATGTATGCTTCCACTGGGTCGATTGAGGTGACTTGGGCTCTAGCGGTGTCGGTAAGAGGAGGGTTGGCAGCGGAGGTGTCGTTTAGGGTAAAGAAGGGCAGAGTGTTGTCAACGATATCGGTAGACTCTTGGAAGGCAGTGACGTTAGGAGGCGCAGCCCATTTAGGAGTAATGGCGTTTCTGAACTGGTTCCGGATGTCATTAGAGAGGGAGCAGAGTTCGCCGACAGAGACGGTAAGCTTGGTCTGAAGAACCCGGTCAAATACCTGCTTGGACTGTTCGATATCGTGGAACCGGTCGGTATCCCTTAGCACAAGGGATCTCGATACCGTCAAAGACTTCTGCTGGGCGGCGAAGAGCGTAGAGTTCCCGTTCTAAGGCAGCGACACGTTCTTCCCTGGATAACGTTCCTGGGCTAGTGGTTGCCGGTTGCAAGACTTCGTGAATAAACGTCTGGGACATGCCTTCGAGTTGTTCTGCGTCAGGGTTAGCATTAGCAGTGAGTCGGCCGGTAAGAATCTGGTTGGGGTTGAGCCTGTGCCATTCATCGACGCGTTCCATATAGAGCCGTTTGCCGACATAATTGGGGATCATAGCGCCAGACGGTAGGACAACCTTGCCTTCATGGTTCCGACGGATTTTGCCTTGACTGATGAAGCTTTTGAGCTTAACGCAATTGCTTTGTACCATTGTGTGACCGGTTTTGCCGCAGAAGTGGCAACTGTCGCTAAGAGGTCGAGAGGCACGGGGCTGAGAGCTGTTACCAGCAGCCAATGCAGCCATCTTTTCCTCCATACGCACGAGAGCGTTAACAATAGCGGCGGCGGCGATGTCAAGTGGTTCCTTTTTAATGATAGTGGTTGGTACGGGAGCGGGGGTGTTAACGGTGGGAGTCTTAGCGTTAGCGGTCGTCGGTTTCTTCGAAGTCGTGGCGGTGTCGGTACCCTTCAGAACCCATTTGGCAGCTTCAAAGACTTGTTCTACCTCATAGGGGTCTTCCGGGTGATGGTCGGGAAGGGTGATTTCTAAACGGCGGACAAGTTTGGACCATAACGAAGTTGGTATGCCTTGCTGGAACAGATGGCGTTCCTCGTTCCGGTAGATCTTGCTTTTAGCCAGGAGCCAACGTGCCAGGCGCTGGAAGTCCCTATAGTAGTCTGAGAAGTGTCCGAAAGTAGAGATACCAGCTGAGAAGGTCTGGTTAACAAGTCGCTCGAGATCCTGAAGAGTGTAACGGGCAGATTCCTCAGCGCCAGGATATAAACGAAAGACTGCTACTTTCCACTCAGCGTAGGTATGGTCGCTAAACTCTGGCAAGCCAAGCCAGGTCTCCGTGGTGTCATACGATACGTACCAGGCAGCATATTCCTTTTTCTGATTATTGTTGTTAACGGTGCAGTCCACTAAGAGATATTCGAGCTCGCGGAAATACTGGGCAAGCTCTCGGGGGCAACTCTCGTCCCATTTAGGTGCGGTAGAGTCGTTACGAGGGAGCATATGGCGGGAAAGGTGGGCGTCACCCATGGCGGTAGGGTTAACGGGTGTTGGTAAGGGCATAGAGGATTGAACTGGGGAATAAGGGTCTGGGGATAATGGTGGTAGCGGTGCGTCGAGGAAGTTGTCGATGTGATGGCCGGGGAAGTTCTCTAAGAGTTCAGTAACGTCGAGAAGTTCCCTAGCGGTAGCGAGTTCCTCTTCAAGGTTACGAGGCAGAGGCATTAGAGGTGATAACGGCGATGGAGGGGGAATGTCAAAAGGAATAACTGGTAGCGTGGATTCAAGACGTAAACAGTTTTTAGCCTGGAGGCAAGTTTCCGGTGGAATTTTGCTATAGAACCCCTTGCGGTGGGCTCCAAAATGATGCGCTGACTTGCCGCCTAGCTGCCGTGCAGGAAACAACCAACAAGACCAGCTAGATAGGAATAGCTAGCAAGCAGTAGCGTTACGTGTGTGTGAGAGGAGTCAAGGCAAAGTCCCAGAAACCCAGTAAGGAGATGAGAGGTTGGAGTCGGTAAGGAAGTGTGAGAGAGCGGTAAGAGATAACGGTGCGGCCGCTAGTGTCTGCGCCGAATCGTCGCTAAGTGAGAAATCTGTTCAAGACCCAAAAGGTCGTTAAGGAATAGCGGAGGAGTTAACGGGAATATATGAGCTGCTAGCCGTAAGCACTAGCGTTTAACGAAGGCGAAAACGAGGGCACCTGTATGGTGCTTAACAAAAGCGGAGCGAGTGCACCTGTATGGTGCTTTAACAAAGGCGACGAGTGCTGGTCCAACAATACTGTCGGGCTAAGCGCAAGGGGCGAAGTAGACTGGACTGGGTAATCCCAAATCAGCCGTTAACAAAGCAAGAGCGTGAACGTGATCTTAAGCGTAGTCTGAAGTGGGGACTAGACTCTGGTACGATTCGATGATTTGTAGCTACTGACAGGGCAGTATTTATAGGTAAGTAAGACGGTAGATAAAAGGGGAAACCGGTAATAGGTAGTAAGCATAGCGGTTGCATGTGATAATGTAATAATGCATGTCAGGAGTAAGGCGATAAAAGGGGAAACCGGTAATAGACAGTAAGCGTAGCGGATGCATGTGATAATGCATGTCAGGGGCCGTAGAGAGGGGTCTGGATTGTCGCAAGGTCGGCTGGGTCGTTAAGGGAAAGGTCGGTAACGGTCGGTGTTGTTAGCGGTCGGTCGGTAGCGGTCACGTGCTGAGGTCACATGCTTGGTTCGACTTGTCGGTGTCGGGCAGCCAGCGCTGACCAGGGCGTATCAGCATCGTACCTCCAGGGTATCGCCTACAATCATTGCACCGCCCTCCTCCGGTATGACTCCACCAACCCCGTCCTTTCCAACTGGCAGGCCTTTGTCCAGGAGTTCTCTGGCAAGTTTGGCGTTTATGACACCGTAGCAGAAGCGGAGGAGACGATCATCAATCTCCGGATGCCCTCAGAGGAACGCTTCACCAGCTTCATTGTCCTGTTCAAGCGGGAAGCCTACAAAACGGGCTGGAACTACAACACCCTCTGGTTTGCCCTCCGCCACGCCCTACCCCAACGTATCAAGGACATCCTCCGCATTGCCCCCAAGCAGACCACTTACGATGGGTACAAGGCATTGGTCACTCAGGTCGATCAGCGGTACTGGGAAGACCGGAGCGAGTCCGCGACACCCCGGAACGGCTGGAACTCCACAAACCCACCCTCCTGGCAGTCGCGGGGGACACACGCGGGATTGCTCGCTGGTGCCACCCCCACCGCTCGCCCCAACCCCGGCCGAGGACCAGCTGGACTGACTCGCCCCCCG
>QGOB01000833.1:2880-15293 GCA_003313055.1 Termitomyces sp. MG145
GGGGGGGGGGGGGGTCCTGGTCCGTGCGCCATACCGCAAAAACCATAAATAATCTCCAGCGATCCTTTGGACTTCATCGTTTTTGGTACTACTATGTCGACCCCCGTATTCTTTAACTACTCCACTACCTTCGCGCGTTTCGTGGCCGCCCAGGAGTTCCTCGAAAAGGCGCCTAAGGTCCTGTCAATGGGGCGCGCCCTACTTGCGACTAATCTGGAGTCGGCGGTAACGTCGATTCTGTCGACCTACCTGCACTGGTTTGAGTCGGCAGGAGGGAGCGGGGTCGCGTGGACAGAGCAGGCGGCGGTCGGAGAGGAGTGCCGGGCGTTATACGCCAAGTACAAGGAGGAGGCCTGGATGCGGCCTTTCGACCAACATTTCGTAAGTTCTTTATTTCTTAACGTTCCGTTCGGTATGCTAACGGCGGCGTTAAGGGGGAGATGCCAGAGGGCGAGATCGAGGTGGAAGATGTGGCCGGGGAACCAATGACGGTAAGTGCTAACGGTGCCGCTATTGACTTAGCGGCGTCCGTTAAGGTATTCTTCAGTTGTTTTCAGAGCTGTCATTTGACGAACAGTTCTTCTTTCAGCATCCGCCGAAGGACCCAATAGCGTCGGCTGGCACGAGGACGAGGGAGGACCGAGGCGAGGAGTCGAGTCGGCAGGGCGGAGCTGCCGGTAGCGCTGGAGCGGAGTCGCCAGCGTTACCACAGACTCCAAAGACTCCCAAGCCGACAGCGAAGACGAGGACAATGACGGTTCCGAAGGTAAGCTCGACCATTTGTTACAGCCGGTACGGGTTTTTAACGGTCGTCGTTTGCAGCGGTCGTCGAAGGGCAAAGAGCGCGCGAGAGGGGACGACGATGACGAGGACTCGGTAAGTTTTTGGTTCTTGAGTAACGGTCGGTCGCTAACGGCCAGTCCAGACTTCGCCGAAGAAGAGCAAGGGCAAGCAGAGGGGAGTGTTCAGTGGCGGCGAGAGCGAGGAGGAGGTAGCGGTTCCCGGGTCGTTTGACGACCGGGAACTGAAGAGATTGCTGCGTGGGCGCTTGCCCTCGACAGTGCTCGACACGGGAGCGGGGGCCGGGGAACGAGTGGGGCGACGAAAGGAGAGGAAGCTGGTGGCTCCTGCGGCGAGGGCGGCGTACCGGGAGCGAATCGGGGCGGTAAGTTTTGTACCATCTTACCTTAGCGGCTACTGTCTAATGCTTCTGGCGGTAGTGCGACAGCTGCTGGGCTCTGAACGACCCCGAAGGTTGCTGGTATCCGACTGGCAACCTTCCGTGCTACCGGTGCAATGAGGTAAGCAAGGGGTGTTCGGTGCGTGGACGATCGTTACGGGGCCGCGGTGGTGGTCACAAGGGGAAGAAAGCGGAGGCGGCAGCCTTGGTGCGAGCAGCGAGGAGGTACTTGGAAGGCCAGCGGGAGCTGGATGCGGCCGGTAAGGCCATAGCGGTTAGCAGGAAGTCGTTAAGCCTGCCGACGCGACAAGAAGGGACGGTAGTGGGGAGCGCCGCTAAGGGCAAGGTGGCGGTACGGAGCCGATCGGTAGTAGAGTCGAGTGACGAGGTACCGACGCCAGCGAAGGGTTCTAAACGGCGCAGGGTGGAGTCGGACGAGGGAGAGGGGTCGGCTGAGGAGGTCCGAGATGCGACTCCTCCCGTGGAGAGGGAAGCGGTAGCGATGGCCATCGAGAGGAGTCTGGGCGGTGGCAAGGATGTGCCAGAGACAGGGCCGGTAGCAGGTCCCAGTGGAAGCCGGTATGATAATGCTTTCTTGTCTTGCCACGCCACTAACGGTTGCTTTGCCTTTGACAACAGGCCAGTCGAGATGGAGACGCCGGAGGTGGAGATGGGGGACGCGACTGGAGTTTCTGAGGCGAAGAGGGCGGTAAGTACTTGGGTCAACGGAGCGCGCTGTCAACGCTAACGGCTTTTTCGTTAGCCGGCTGACTTCGGGTCTCCCCCTCCCGCAACTGTGGAGGAGGAGGAAATCTTATGGCTCGACGAGGACCTACCGGTCCCGTTGCCGTTCGATCCTCGAGGGGACTTGGAAAAGTACAGGGCGCGAGCGGCGGAGGTTTGCCGCTTGATGAACAGGGAGATAACGGCGGCGGAGAACGATTTGCGGGCGGCACGGGCGCGGTACGGTATGCTGCAGAGGGCAGAAGGGGCCTTGGAGAGGTACCAGCACGATTGCGATACCTACATCGCTTGGCAGGCCGAGGTCGGGGTGACAGAGGCAGACTGGGAGAAGTCGTGGGATACCGAGTTGCCGTCTGACGATTTCGTCTCCCCTTCCCCCTAAAAAAAAAAAAAAACAATCTTTAATCTAGTTTTTGTTTTTCTGTCGCAGACTGACCCCCTTAAGGGGTCTTGTAAATAAAGTATTTTCTTGGAGGTGGACGTAATTGACCGGTAAGAATAGTGGTCGGAGGAAACGAGAAAGATAGCGAAAGATGGAAGCAAAGGTGAAAAAAAATCAAGGAAAAAGGGAACGCTCAGTACATCATCATGGCGTTTGCGCAAGGCCGCTTAACGGCTGCGTCTTAACGAAAGGCAAAGGGGGAGCAGTGGTGACACGATGAAAAAGAGTAAATAGAGGGCTTAGCGGTCTGTGTGTATGTCGGCAAGCGTAGGTAGAAAGAGTCTATGAAGAATCGAAACGGAGTAAGTAAAGATGAAAAACAGAAACGAAACGATAGAAATAAAGGCTTATCGAGAGCCGGTAAGGTTTTTGGGATTTTAACTGGGAGTGGGGTGTATAGGGGAAATGGTGTTTTCTAATCTTCTTCGGCGGCATTGTCTAATGATTTGTCGGGATTAAGGGGGTCTTCGTCATCGAGTAAGTCGGTTTCTTCTAGTATTCTTAAACGGTCGGTGTCGATGTCGAAAGCGTTGGTAGGGAGAGGGATGTGGTCGCGAGCAAAATAGGGGACTAAGCGAAAGGCAGCTACCGGTCGGTGGAGTACGGATCCATCTAATTCACAAAGAATGTAAGCGCCTCCACGGTTACGTGAAATTACCACTAGCGGTCCTAAGTATCGGGGTCGCATCTTCTTGTTATGGGTGACTTCAATGTGTGTATTCCTCATCAATACTAGGTCTCCTTGCTTGAAGTCGTAGTCTCGAATGGTAGCGGCATGTTCCTGTTCGAAACGGAGGGCCGCTAACCGGCGGGCAGTAAGGACGGTATCGTGTAAACGGTCGAGATCGGCTTGTCTGCGTTGGAGGTCGATAGCGCGTCTAGCGATGAGGTCGGTAGTCGTTAATAGGGAATCGGGAGGTGGCTGGAGGTAGGTTGCTTCTATGATGTCGGCAGGGAATAGGGGATGAGTACCGGTAGCGGCGTAGTAAGGGGAACAACCCATGCGGCGGCGGACGGTAACGCGTTCTGACCAGAAGACAGAGTAAGCGGCTGAGCTCCACTTGGACTGGTCTCCATTAACGGCTTTGAAGAGGGCTTGTCAAATGTCAAAGTGAGGTCGTTCGGCAATACCGTTAGCGCGCTTATTGTAGCCGGATATGCGAATGTGGTTGATGTGATACTTTTTGGCGAGGTAAGCGACGGCTTTAATGATGGGGGGACCATTATCGGTAACAATTTCGTTAAGGGCGCCCCATCGGCAGATGATGTCTTCGAAGAGCCATTTAGCGATAGCGTCGGTATTTTCGCGAGCGAGCATGCGGAATTCGGGATAGTGGATTAGCGAACAGCGTCCTTGGATGATATATTTGAACTTGTTCGAAGGCGGCATGAACATGGTGTCGATATAGATTTTGCTGAATAAGGCGGCAGGGATAGCAACGGTAGGCGGTATGAGGACCTTGGTCGTCTGGTGGACTTGGCAAATGTGGCAGGAGCGAATGTACCAAACGATATCGGCCGCTACCTGTGGCCACCAAAAGCGTTCCAGCAGGGCGGCTCTCGTAGCGAACAGACCGCGGTGTCCAAGGTCGTCGTGCATAGCGTGCAAAATGCGAAGACGTGAGTCAGACGCTATGAAGAGCTTGTGCTCACCGTTACGATTGCAGCGCCAAAGCTTGCCGTTAGCGAGGAAGAATCCGCTAGCGTAGCGGAGGAAAGTAGCGAGAGCTTTGTTGTCAAGGTCTGGCGGTCGCTTGAAGTCGGTAAGCCACTGCCGGACGAGTTGAACTCTTTTGTTGCCGGCAAGGGCTTTGGGTGAGCGAGGGACGTTGTCGTAGGAAAGGGGGTCGGTAACGGGTGGAATCGAGACTTCGGAAAGGGGAACGGTGTCGTTAACGAAGGTCGTTAGAGTCGGGCGGTAATGGGCGAGTGGGGGTAAACGAGGGACGGTAGAGGCGGAACGGGCGAGGGCGGTCGGCAACTGAACATGGTGCATGAATCCGTGCATACGATCGATCCAATCTTCGAAGATGTCGTTGTCGGTATCGTCTGGGGGAGGGTCGGTAGGCTGTAACGGTCGTCGCGAGAGTCTGTCGGGTCCGTGGAAGGTTCCCTTAACGTGTACGAGCTCAAAGTGGAACATAAGGATAGCCATGATCCAGCGGTTCATACTAGCTGAAGGCTGAATGTCAGGGTTCTGCAGCATACCTTTGATGTAACGGGCGTCGACTTCGACGATAAGGTTCCTAACGCCTAGGAGGTACATGCGTAGCGCCTGTAAGGCCCTGTACAAACCGTAAAGTTTGAGCTTGGGTTGACTGAAGCGAGCTTCGCGTTCGTTAAGGGTGATGGATCCGAAGCGGTTATAGCGGCGTTGCTTGCAATTGTCAGTGGTGCATTGGCAAAGATAGAAACCGACCGCTATGTAGGAAGTGTCGACCGCTAAGATCACAGGATCGTCGGATTCGTAGTCGATGGGGACGAGGGGTTTAGCGTCGTGTAAAGCTTTGACGAGGTCTTTCTGGGCGTTAAGTTGATTGGGTCCGAATTCGAAGGGAACGCCAGTACAGGTGAGCTTCGTTAGGTGATGAGCGCGATGGGCGAAGTTCTTAACGAACATCCGGAGGACTCCCACGGTGCCTAGGAAGGCGCGGACTTCGGTTAACGACTGGCAAGGGCCCCAGCAGTCCAATAGCGCTAAGCGGTTTTCGTCAGGAACTCGACTGGTAGGAGTGCAAACGTGGCCAAGGATCTTAAAGGTCGGCGCGCAAAGGACTAGCTTATGACCGGAGAAAGTACCACCACAGTACTTCATGCGCTGAAGGACACGATTCAGGAGTTCAAAGAACTCCCAAAGCGCTAAACGAATGTTGGGATTGTCGGGATGCTTAGCGGGTGAGCCGTTAACGAGTTTCCAGTCCTTCGGACCCTTAACGCCAACGTCGTTGATGAAGCTGAGGGCGTTATGGGGGATTTCGGGCTGGAGGATGTGTGTGACATCGTCGTGGAAGATGGGCACGGCGTTAGTCCATCCCATCGGTAGCGTTACTAGACGGAGGGCGCCAAACGGTGTCTGGAAAGTCGTTAAGTCGCGGGAGGCGGGATCAATAAGTCGCTCGTCGTAGCCAACATAGAGATCGAGGGTAGCGCCGCAGATGCGGCCGGCAAAGGATTCGGCAACGTGGTCAGGGAAAGGAGGAACGCCAGAGTGGCGGATTGTGACTTGATTTAACGGTTCGAGGCTGTGGACTAGGCGAAGCTTACCGTTCTTCTTCAAGACACAGAACCAGCGCGACCGGTAAGCGGAGTTCGAAGGCTCGTAAACGCCTGCCTGGATCTTGCTACGAATGATTTCGCAGATTTCCTTTTCGAGGCCTGGCGGTATCGGTCGGTTGTGCTGAACCCAAGGAACGTGAGGGATAGTCGGTATACGAACGGGGGGAAAGAAGTCAGGTCGAAGGCTACCTCGTTCGGAATCTTCCCAAGCGAATGCGTTTTGTTGCTTAGCGACAAGGTCCACGAGTATGTTAAGCTCATCTTGGGTAAGAAAGCCGGTATCGTGTTCCTTAACAAAAGTCGCTTTGCGGTCGTCAGTAAAGCGGGGAGTCGGTAAGAAAGGAAGGGGATTAGGATCGAGCTTGGGTATGTTTGCTAAGGGGTCGCCAAGGATGTGTCGTTTGATTCGGAAGTCTTCGCTAACATGGCTAGCGACTGGCTTGGTCTTCAACGCGACGGGCTTGTATTTCTTCTTGACTTGGACTCCTTTGCGTTTTGGTTCGGCGGCGGCGTAAACGGCGGGGAAAGGGACGTTAACGTAAACAGGGGTAGAGACGGTATCGAGCGTTCCAGATGCTTGGCCAAGAATAGAGGGATCGGAGAGACTAGGGGAAACGAAATAAGAGTGCGGCGGGATAACGGTCTCGGTAAGGTCGCTAGCGGTCGCATACAGATAGGCAAGAGAGAGATTGTCGGAAACTGTTTTTGGATTTTGTAGTATTTCGGAATCAAGCGGGGTATACGATTGCACTATAACGGAGCGCTTTTGGTGATCAAAGTCGAGGACGACCGCTAAGTCTTCCTCAGAGTCGCTAACCGTGGGGATGGTGGCGAAAGCAACGGGGCGGCCCGGCGCTAAACTTAGGCTGAAACCTTTGTGGCTTGTGCTGACCGCGGGGAAACGTAGGGATAGTGCGACGAAGGCCGGTATTGGGGTCCGTTATCGTGATCGTGGTCTCTGTTTCACTAAGCATATCGACGGTACTCTTGGTAAGGATGTCGAAGGGACGACCGAGCAGGATATCGTAAGCGGGGGAGCGTAGGACGTGGATCTGAAGGTACAGAGTGATACCGCCAACAGTGCAAGGGACGTTTCGAGCTAGACCAAGCGACTTGTCCATAGTACCGTTAGCGCTCTGCATGTTCAGGATGATGCTAGGGTCATAAGAGATACCAAGATAGTTAGCGACTTCAGCAGACATGGAGATGATCTGGGAGCCGCTATCCGCTATACTTTCGATTTCCTCGCGGTTATCGACCAAGAGCATGATGGACCGGATTGACTGGGATTCCTGAGCAACCGTTAACGTAACCGGCTCCTCACCAGGCGGTAGCGACTTGATGTACGCTTCCACTGGGTCGATCGAGGTGACTTGGGCTCTGGCGGCGTTGGTAAGAGGCGGGTTGGCAGCGGAAGTGTCGTTTAGAGTGAAGAAGGGCAGAGCGTCGTCAACGATATCGGTAGACTCTTGGAAGGCAGTAACGTTAGGAGGCACATTCCGTTTGGGAGTAACGGCGTTTCTGAACTGGTTCCGTAGGTCGTTAGAGAGGGAGCAGAGTTTGCCGACAGAGACGGTAAGCTTGGTCTGAAGAACCCGGTCAAATACCTGCTTGGACTGTTCGATATCGTAGATGGGGGCCGTACTCCGGTAAGCAGCGTCAGGACGTTTGTCAGGAGCGCCAAAGTTTTGATTAGTCGGAGGCTGGTAGCGAGACGAGATACCGGAATATGGGTGGACTGGGGGATCGACCGTGGGAACGTGATTAGCGGCTGGCGGCTCAGGGGCTTTAGCGGTACTGGTAGCGGAGGCAGAGGCAGGACGTTCGTTAGCGACAGGGGCGTATCGTTCGGTAGCGGCAGGGGGACTGGCGGAAGAACTGGCAGGAACGGTTCGCGCGTTAACAGCAGGGGAGCTGGTAGCGGTGGAGTCGTTAGCAGGTTTAGGTGGAACCGGTCGATATCCCTTAGCGCGAGGGATCTCGATACCGTCAAAGACTTCGGTGGGGCGGCGTAGAGCATAGAGTTCTCGTTCTAAGGCAGCGACACGTTCTTCCCTGGATAGCGTTCCTGGGCTAGCGGTGGCCGGTTGCAAGACCTCGTGAATAAACGTCTGGGACATGCCTTGGATTTGTTCCGCGTCAGGGTTAGCGTTAGCGCTGAGTCGGCCGGTAAGAATCTGATTGGGGTTGAGCCTGTGCCATTTGTCGACGCGTTCCATATAGAGCCTTTTGCCGACATAGTTGGGGATCATAGCGCCAGACGGTAAGACAACCTTGCCTTCGTGATTCCGACGGATTTTGCCTTGACTGATGAAACTTTCGAGCTTAACGCAATTGCCTCGTACCATTGTGTGACCAGTTTCGCCGCAGAAGTGACAACTGTTGCTAAGAGGTCGAGAGGCGCGGGACTGAGAGCTGTTACCGGCAGTCAATGCAGCCATCTTTTCCTCCATGCGTGCGAGAGCGTTAACGATAGCGGCGGCGGCGATGTCGAGAGGTTCCTTTTTAATGATAGTGGTTGGTACGGGGGCGGCGGCGGTAACAGCTGGAGTCTTAGCGCTAGCGGTCGTCGGTTTCTTCGAAGTCGTGGCAGTGTCGGTACCACTCAGAACCCATTTGGCAGCTTCAAAGACTTGTTTTACCTCATAGGGGTCTTCTGGGTGATGGTCGGGAAGGGTGATTTCTAAACGGCGGACGAGTTTGGACTATAACGAAGTCGGTATGCCTTGCTGGAACAGACGGCGTTCTTCGTTTTGGTAGATCTTTCCTTTGGCCAGGAGCCAACGCGCTAGGCGCTGGAAGTCCTGATAGTAGTCCGAGAAGTGTCCAAGAGTAGAGATACCGGCTGAGAAAGTCTGGTTAACGAGTCGCTCGAGATCCTGAAGAGTATAACGGGCAGATTCCTCGGCGCCAGGATATAAACAAAAGACCGCTACTTTCCACTCGGCGTAGGTATGGTCGCTGAATTCCGGCAAGCCGAGCCAGGTTTCCGCGGTGTCATATGATACGTACCGAGCGGCGTATTCCTTTTTCTGGTTATCGTCGTTAACGGCGCAGTCCGCTAAGAGATATTCAAGCTCGCGAAAATACTGGGCAAGCTCTCGAGGGCAACTCTCATCCCACTTAGGTGCAGTAGAGTCGTTGCGAGGTGGCATATGGCGGGAATGGCGGGCGTCACCCATGGCGGTAGGGCTAACGGGTGTCGGTAAGGGCGTAGAGGATTGAACTGGGGAATAAGGGTCTGGGGATAGCGGCGGTAGTGGTGCGTCGAGAAAGTTGTCGATATGATGGCCTGGGAAGTTCTCTAAGAGTTCGGTAACGTCGAGGAGTTCCCTGGCGGTAGCGAGTTCCTCTTCGAGGTTACGAGGCGGAGGCGTTAAAGGCGATAACGGCGATGGAGGGGGAATGTCAAAAGGAATAATCGGTAGCGTGGATTCGAGACGTAAACGGTTTTTAGCCTGGAGGCGAGTTTCCGGTGGAATTTTGCTATAGAACCCCTCGCGGTGGGCTCCAAAATGATGCGCTGACTTGCCGCCTAGCTGCCGTGCAGGAAACAACCAACAAGACCAGCTAGATAGGGATAGCTAGCAAGCAGTAGCGTTACGTGTGTGTGTGAGGAGTCAAGCAAAGTCCCAGAAACCCGGTAAGGAGATAAGGAGTCGGAGTCGGTAAGGAAGTGTGAGGGAACAGTAAGAGATAACGGTGCGGCCGCTAGTGTCTGCGCCGAACCGTCGCTAAGGGGAAATCTGTCAAAGACCCAAACGGTCGTTAAGAAATAACGGAAGAGTTAACGGAAATATACGAGCCGCTAGCCGTAAGCGCTAGCGTTAACGAAGGCGAGACGAGGGCACCCGTATGGTGCTTAGCGAAAGCGGAGCGAGGGCACCCGTATGGTGCTTAACGAAGACGACGAGCGCTGGAGCGAAGTAGACTGGACTGGGTAATCCCAAATCAGCCGTTAACGAAGCAAGAGCGTGAACGAGATCTTAGGTGTAGTCTGAAGTGGGGACTAAACTCTGGTACGATTCGATCATTTGTAGCTACTGACAGGGCAGTATTTATAGGTAAGTAAAACAGTAGATAAAAGGGGAAACTGGTAACAGATAGTAGGCAAAGCGGATGCATGTGATAATGCATGTCAGGGGCCGTAGAGAGAGGCCTGGACTGTCGCAAGGTCGGCTGGGTCGTTAAGGGAAAGGTCGGTAACGGTCGGTGTCGTTAGCGGTCGGTCGGTAGCGGTCACGTGCTGGGGTCACGTGCTTGGTTCGACTTGTCGATGTGGGGCAGCCAGCGCTGACCGGGGCGTATCACCGGTCCCTTCACAAGTTCCTCCAGGAAGAAATCGGCACCACCAACAAAGCCTACACCAAGCATGCTGACTCCCGCCATGGACCCACCCCTGACTGGTTCCCTGGGACTCTCATATGGCTTGACCGACGCAACATCAAAACCCGCTGACCCTCCCCGAAGTTTGATCACAAGTGCTTTGGACCCTTCAATATCCTCCAGAAAGTTTCGACGCACGCCTACCAACTCGATCTACCCCCGGCCCTCAAAGGACTCCACCTGGTGTTCCACGTCCGCCTCCTTGAGGAATACGCCCCAAACCCCTTCCCCGGCCAGCGACCCAAACAACCCCTGCCAATTGAACTTGAAGGTGACGCCCGATACAAAGTCAATCAAATCCTCGATTCCTGGCAAGTCCAAAACCAAACCCTGTACCTCGTGCATTGGAAAGGTTACGGCCCCAAGGACAACACTTGGGAACCCCGTGAGAACCTCTCCAGAGCTCCTCTGGTGCTCCGGGACTTCCACTGGTGGCACCCCAACAAGCCCCGGGACCCCCGGGACTAGAACTTACAGATGGCAGTAGTGGGCCTAACCCCCGCCTCTGGATTCACCAGGGATTCAACTCCCACCCGTACCCCTAAGCCCCTTTCTACCCTCTCCCACATAACTTTCACTGAATTGCAACATTTCAAGACATTTAATTAGAACCAAGCAAAGGAAGAAAACGACTAGTAACACGTATGTACAAACTCCTAAAATTACAGTATGGGACGCGGACACCTGGAGACACAAGGAACAAGAAACCGCCCCCTCACCCCGCTTGCTCGACCTCCCCCATGCCGTTCCCCTCCTCTAGCACCAACACCTCCTCAACCAACATTGCTGCCTCCAGCTGAGCCGCCACAACTGCCACATGATCCTCCTGACATGGTAAGGGCTCACCAGCCTCCACCGCCATGTCCAACCAGGTCCCCGGAGCTACTGATGTCCTGCCAGCACCCGCCCAAGTTGCGCCATGCCATGTTTGACCTCTGGCAGGGGCAAATGTTGGAGCTGGGAAGACCCTCCTGGAGGGACGCAAACGCTGTCGAGGAGGAGTCCAGCAGGAGATGGTGCTCCCGTGCCCAGCCTGAAAACCCAGGTCAGTTAGCAAGGAAGTTGGAACCAGAGCACTCACTCATCGCCTCGCCTCGCCCCGTGGCCGCCTCCTGCAAAGCCCAATCCCGCCTCCGAACCGCCGCCGCCGCCCTCTCGATCTGAAGGGCACCCACCTCCGCGTCCCGCCTCTCCAGCGCCCCAGACCGGAACGAAGGGATGGCTGGGCATGCCCAGGAAGCAGCTGCAGCGTCCTCGAGCAGTCAAATGCGCACTTGGAGGTCCCACACCTCCCTTGCCCGGGTATTCACAACCTCCATGGCAGTCTCCAACTCCCACCGCATCGCATCCCGCTCCCCCTGCGCCCTCTGTGATTCTGCCTGCAACCCCTCTGACTCGGTACTTGCTGCGTCATGCTCCCTCTGGACCTCCCGCAACTCCGCATCCCTCCAGGAAATCTCCTCCATCAGGGCCTGCGCCCATTGACGCGCTGCCGCCTCCGCTGCAGGCACCTCATGAGTCGCCGGAGAAGCGGGGCCCAGGAGCCTCCCCATTTGTGGGGAGTACATGTGCACCCCGGGGGGACCTGCCTCGGAGGAAAGTGACCTCTGGGGGTGCTTGGGGGGCCAACCCGATGGAGAGGATACCCGCCGCTTACTGGGGCCAACCCCCGACAACCTCTGCGCCCCTCGCGGCGGTCCCACTTTCACCACAGCTCTGGCCCTGGATCCCACACCACTGCCCCTGGACTCCCAATGGGCCCCCCACGCATGCCCGGACCTTGCCCCAGACTTGGGGATTGCCGCCATTTGCGCCAAAACCCACTCCGCCTCCCAACCCTGCTCCTCTGCTATGCACGCCGCCTGCCAGAGCTGTGACACCGAGCACCTCTTGTGACAGGCGCGACAGGCCTCGCACATGGACGAGTCCTGCTGCAACCCTGCCTCCAGGGGAAAGAACACACACGGCTCCCCTCGGCGAGCGCAGAGGACGCACTAGAAACAACCCCGGGCTCAGATTGGAGACTCCCAGACTAGGGGGGCTACTCACTGACTGGACTACGCGCCTGACACCACGCCAATGTTGGAGTACCCTGGACCCGGGCCAGGCGCCCCTGCTACCTGATCTGGTGTCGCCACCTCCTGTGGTACCCACGGGCCAAGAGGGACGCCCAAAACAACCTGGGAGACCGGCCACGGCACCACCCCCTCAGGACGGGGGGGAACCTGTCAAGACGGACCAGCCCCCGGAGTTTGCAACGACACCTCTGTCAAAATAGTCAACCCCAGAAGACCATGGGAGCACCCCACTTATGCTGGCGAAGTAATACAGACAGCTTGCGCTCCTGCCAGCAATGATCATGCAAAGCCCGGCGCGCCTCATACT
>QGOB01000836.1:0-21358 GCA_003313055.1 Termitomyces sp. MG145
AGTACGGGGTAAGGTAGAGTCTTGATATTAGGTCAGGTCCCGCTGACGACGGGGGCTCAGCTACACTGGCGAGTCCTTACTAGGCGAGCTCGGGAGGCTAAGTACGGTCCAGGGCTTCGCGGAAGCTCCGGGTACAGCTACGAGTGGTCCGGGGGAAGTCCGGACGCTCCGGGGTACGAATAGTAACGCGCGCGAAGTAGAAAGTGCTCCGGGTAAGGAAGCACGGAAGCAGGAGAGACGGGTAGGGAAACGGAGAGAGAAAACGGAAAGGAGAAATGAGTCACGGAACGGAACGAGGCACGGAGACGAGAGACGAGAGACGAGAGACAAGAGACGAAACCAGAGAGAGAGAGAAGCAAGAGAATAGATTGAGATTGAGATAGAGACAGAGGCAGAGACAGAGACATGGAAATACGGAGAACTACGGTTAATATCAAGACTCCCTGACCTGTATGCTATTCTATGGTTTATGTACTACCCTTCCGCTAAGTCCCGGGTAGGATTCTAGCCGGACCGGGACATCTGATTCCTCCGGCTAAGTCCCCGGACTGGTTCCCAGCCCCGGGGTCGCGATAGCGGTCGGGGCGTGCTGGTGCGGGTTACGGCGGGCTCGTGTCGGGCGGGTCGGCGGCCGCGCTGCATAATGGTGGCGTCCTTCGGCGCCACAGAAGCGGGTGGCATTGTGACGTGCCGACAGTTCGCGGGAGGAATGTTGCAGAACATTATGTGATGGCCGGGATGCCGGGGGTCCGGGTGTGTCTGGTGACAGGGAAGCCTTGGGGTGATGTGTCGGCCGAGATGCCGGGGTTCGGTGATGGCCGGGGACCTGTTCGGAGATGGCCGTGGGTGTTGCCGGTGCAGCGTTGGGGAGGTTGTTGGCAGTCCTGGAGGTGTGCAAGGGGTGCGGGGGAGGTGTGTGTTGGGGCCGGGGTTGCGTAAGGGGGTCTGGAGATGGCGGGGTCGTGACACTTAGCAGGTGTACTATTAATAGTCTTCCAGTCTTTTGGATCTTTAACACCTATGTTGTCAATGAAGCTGAGGGCATTATCAGGGATCTTGGGCTGGAGGATATAGGTGACGTTGTCATGGAAGATGGGCACAGTGATGGTCCATCCCATTGGTAGCATTACTAAATGGAGGGCACCAAACAGTGTTTGAAAGGTCATTAAGTCATAGGAAGTGGGATTGATAATGTACTCATCATAGCCAACATAGAAATTGAGAGTGATGCTGCAAATGCAGCTAGCAAAGGATTCTGCAACATGGTTGGAAAAAGGGAAAACTCCAGAATGGCAAATGGTGACTTGGTTTAATGGCTCAAAACTGTGGACTAGGCAAAGTTGACTGTTTTTCTTCAAGACACAAAACCAGCAAGACTGGTAAGTGGAGTTCAAGGGGCTCATAGATTCCAGCTTGGATTTTGCTATGAATGATTTTGCAGATTTCTTTCTTGAGGCCTGGCAGTATTGGTTAATTATGCTGTACCCAGAGGATGTGAGAGATTGTCAGTATGTGAATAGGAGGGAAGAAGTCAGGCTGTAGACTAACCCTCTTGGAGTTTTCATAAGCAAAAGTGTTTTGTTGCTTAGCAACAAGGTCCATGAATATGTTAAGCTCATCTTGGGTAAGAAAGCTGATATTGTGTTCCTTAATGAATGTCACTTTGTGGTCTTTGGTAAAGCAAGAGGTTGGTAAGAAGGAAAGAGGATTAGGATCAAGTTTGGGTATGTTTGTTAAGAGGTTGTCAAGGATATATTGTTCAATTCAAAAGTCTTGGCTAACCTGGCTAGCAATGGGCTTTGTCTTCATAGTGACTGGCTTATACTTCTTCTTAACTTGGACACCTTTGTGTTTTGGCTCAGTAGCAGCATAAACAGCTGAGAAAGGGATGCTAATGTAAACAAGAGCTGAGAAGGTATTAAGTATTCTTGACGCTTGGCCAAGAATAGAAGATTCAAAGAGACTAGTGGAAACAAAATAAGAGTGTGGTGGGATAATGGACTTGGTAAGGTTACTAGCAGTTGCATATAAATAGGCAAGAGAGAGATTGATGTCTTAACTAAGAGCACTGTTGACACCCTTAGCAAAATGGAAACTACAATAATGATAACAGACCTCAATACCGGACTTTGTTACACCATCCCTATGTTTCCCTGTGGGTAGCACAAGCAGCAGAAGGTCCAGCCCAAGTATAGCGCAGGACTGCCCTGTTGCTTTTGCCACTACCAGCCCCACAGTTAACAACTCTGAGGAAGACTTAGTGGTCATCCTTGAATACAACCACCAAAAGCACTCTGTTATAGTGCAATCACATACTTCACTCGATTCTGAAATATTAAAAAACCCAAAAACATTTACCAAAGGGGCAGCCAAGCAAAATATCATAAGTGGAGGAGTGGAGAAGGTGAATCTGAAGGTATAACATGATACCATCAATGGTGTAGGAGATGTTACAAGCTAGACTAAGAGATTTGTCTATAGTACTGTTAGCGCTCTGCATATTTAAGATAATGCTAGGATTGTAGGAGATGCCAAGATAGTTAGTAACTTTGGTGGACATGGAGATGATCTGGGAGCCACTATCCATTATGCACTCAATTTCCTTACAGTTATCGACCAGAAGCATGATGGACCAAATTGACTGAGATTTCTGCATGACCGTTAATGTAACTGGCTCTTTGCTAGGTGGTAACAACCTGATATATGCTTTGACAGGGTCTACAGAGGTGACTTGTGCTCTAGTGGCATCAGTAAGTGGTGGACTGGTAGTGAGGGTGTTGTTAAGGGCAAAGGAGGGCAGAGTGTCATCAAAAATGTTGATAGATTTCTGGAGGGCAGAAACATTAGGAGGCATGGTTTGTTTGAGCATAATGGTGTTTCTGAACTGGTTTTGGATATTGTTAGAAAGGAAGCAGAGTTTGCCAACAGAGACAGTAAGCTTGGTCTGGAGTACCTAGTTAAACACCTGCTTGGACTGTTCAATATCATAAATGAGAGCTATGCTTTGGTAGACAGCATCAGGGCATTTGTTCAGAGCACCAAAGTTGTAGTTGGTCAGAGGCCAATAATGAGACAAGATACCAGAATAAGAGTGGACAGGAGGATTGACTGTGGGGACATTGTTAATGACAGGAGGCTCAGGGACTTTAGCAGCATCAGCAGCAGGGGCTGGGGCAGATCGGTTATTAGTGGCAGATGCACTGGAAGAGGTGGAGTTGTTAGCAGCTGTGGAGGGAACTGGTTGGTATCCCTTAGTACAAGGAATCACAATCCTGTTGAAGACTTCAGCTGAGTGATGTAGGGCAAAGAGTTCTTGTTCCAATGCAGCAACATGTTCTTCCTTAGATAGCATTCTTGGGCTAGTAGTATCCAGTTGTAAAACCTTGTGAATAAACATCTGGGACATGCCTTGGAGCTGTTTCACATCAGGGTTAGCATTAGTGCTGAGGTGGCTGGTAAGAAGCTAGTTAGGGTTCAGCCTATGCCATTTATCGATATGTTCCTTGATAGTTGGTCAAGGAGGAACTCTGAACCTCTCCACTTAGCAAGTCTCATTAGTGTCAGGTCTCGGCTGACGACGGGGGCTCAGCTACACTAGTGAGTTCTTACTAGGCGAGCTTGGGAGGCTAAGTACAGGTCCAGGGCTGTTTGGGAGCTCCAGTACAGATATAAGTGGCCCAGAGTGAAGTCCAGACACTCCAGGGTACTAGTAGTAATGTGCACGAGGTCGAAAGTGCTCCAAGTAGAGGAGCACAAGTTCAGGGGGCAGAGGGTTCTTAATGGAGGGAGAATGGGGAACGGGAGGGTAGTATTGATTGGGGGATGGAAGTAGGTTTGGGAGTGGGTAGGGATAGGTATGGAACAGATAGGAGATGGGTTGGTCGAGAAACTGGGAGATGACAGGAGATACGGAACAGTAAGTAAAAATGGAGAGGAAGAGGTATGGAACAGTAGATAGAGAAATGGAGGAGAGATACGGAACAGAGATATGAGTCACAGAATGGAAATACGAGGCATGGAGATGAGAGATGAGAGACAAGACAAGAGAGAGAGAGAGGCACAAAACTAGATTGAGATAGAGACAGAGACAGAGAATACGGAAACTATGGAGAACTATGGTGAATATCAAGACTGCTCAAATTGTATGCTATCCTATGGTTTATGTACTACTCTTCCGCTAAGTGCCTGGCAGGGTTCCATCCCAGAACTGTAGCATCTGATTGTCCTCCGGCCAAGTCCCAGGACCGGCTCCCAGCCACGGGGTCGTGATAGCTGTCGGGGCATGCTGGCTTGGGTTGCGGCAGTCTTGTGTTGGGTGGGTCGGTGGTCATGGTGCATGGTGGTGGCGCCCATCAGCGCCACAGAAGCAGGTGGCCTGGTGATGTGCTGACAGTTCATGGGAGGAATGTTGTGGAATGTTATGTGATGGCCAGGATGCTGGGAGTCCAAGTGTGTCTGGTGACAGGAAAGCCTTGGGGTGACATGTCAGCCAAGATGCTGGAGTTTGGTGATAGCCGGGAGTCTGTCCGGAGATGGCCGCAGGTGTTGCCAATGCAGCATTGTGAGGTTGTTGGCGGTCCTGGAGGTGCACAAGGGGTGTGGGGGAGGTGTGTGCTGGGGCTGGGGCAGCATATGAGGATTTGGAGATGGTGGGGTTGTGACAATTAGTGCCAACAGTCTACTGCTAAGGAAAGGCAACTTACCAAGTCCTTTGCTTCTGCTTCTCCTGTTTTGTCTCCCATCTCCACCTTAGGCATCTCCATCTCTACCAGCCTATTGTTAATAAGACAGACCACTAGCTACAGTGCAAAACAAACTTGACCAAGCCCTCCTTCTCAGACTCCACTCAGTGCCATTTGGACCCCTTAGTAGGTATCAATATCTCCTCCTCAGTCAACTCTACTACTAGCAGCACCTTCTTGCCAACTTAGACCCTCCTTGCAGTCTTCCTTCTCTTTGCGGCCTGCTGATGCCATCAGATCCTTGAGCAGGTGCTGAAAGAAAAACTGCTCATCAAAAGACAGTTCTTCAAATAGCTAAGCATACCCTTGATGATATTGCTAAGCTCTTAGCAATACCATTAGCGCTTACTGTCATTGGTGCTTCTGTCATGTCCTCAACCTCCATCTTGTCTGCAGGCATTGCATCTTTAACACAACTGTTAGCATACCAAAAGTACTATTAGGGAACAAAGAACTTACAAAATGTTTATTAAAAGGCCTCATCTAGGCCTCTTCTTAGTACTGGGCATACAATGCCTGGCACTCCTCCTCAACAGCCTCTTGCTCTGCCTACATAACACCGTTCCCACCTGCTGACTCAAACTAATGAAGACACATCAATAGGATTGATGTTACCACTGATTGTGGGTTGCTCTGGAGCAGAGCACGCCCCATTGCCAAAACTTTTAGTGCCTTCTCCAGAAAGTCCTGGGCAGCCACAAATCATGCAAAGGTTGTAGAGTAGTTAAAAAAAGCAGGTGTTAACATTTTAGAAGAGCTGGGATGATGAAGTCTACAAAGTCACTGGAACTCTTTTGTAGTTTGCAGTATGGCCTTACAATTTTCCTATCCAATATCAGCCTCCAACATGCATTATCACATGCAACTGCTATGCTTACTATCTCTTACTAGTTTCTCCTTTTGTTACCTTATGTACCTATAAATACTGCCCTGTCAGTAGTTTATCATCATCAAATCATATCAGAGTCTAGTCCTCATTTCAGACCATGCTTCAGATCTCTTTTTGCTCTTGCTTTGTTATCAGCTGATTTGAGTTTACTCAGTCCAGTCTCTTCTTGCTTGTCTCTAAGCTTAACAGTATTGTTGAACTTAGCCCTTGTCACCTTTGTTAAGCACCATATGGATGCCCTTGACAAACATAGTGAGCAGGAGGTAGACCTTGCTCTAAATATAGATTCTGATGAGGCCTTACTTCTTGCTGGATGAGCCTTTGTCAAGAATGATGCTGAACTCAGTGGATATGGAGTAGTATATGCTAATGCAGCTTGGGTTTTCAAAGTTGGAGCATATGATACTAATCTGAGATCCTATTGTGAAGCAATGGCAAGCAATAATGCTGCTAAATGGCATAAAGTAATAGTAGAAGAGATGAACTTGCTTAAAAACAATGGCACCTGGCACATCATATACTTACCTGTTGGACAAAAAGCTATTAGGTCCTAGTGGGTATTTAAGATGAAACACTTACTAGATGGTGTGATAGAATGCTTTAACTAGTGGCCCAGGGCTTTAGCCAGTGGTCAGGACTTGACTTTGATGAAATATTTGCTTCAACAGCACACTGGACCACAGTAATGCGCCGACTATTCTGAGATATTTCAATCTGTTTGCAAATTTTAAGTATTCTGAACGTTCATTTTCATCTTTTGGCAACTGTGAGGTGGAAAGGACTTGCTTGGTGGCGGACAGGGTGGATACGGATGCACATTCAGACATGCCAAACCGTGTTAGGACTTGGTGGATATATGCTGTTTGATTTAGGGAAATTGTGCATAGCTGCCTGTTCTGCTTAACTTGGATGTCTAGGATGTATCTTAATTCACCTAAATCAGATATTTCAAACTTTGCAGACAGTTTGGCCTTGAATTTTTGCAGGGTTGTGATGCTTTTTGCGGTGAGTGCCATGTTGTCAACATACACTAGGACTAGCATTATAATCTCACCATTCCTTTTGAGGATATAGAGGCAATCATCTGCCTGACTTTATTTGAGGCCGGCTTTTGACATCACCTCATCCAACTTGGTTTTCCACTGTTGCCCCGCTTGTTTCAATCTGTAGAGAAGCTTTCTTAACCTCCAGTAGCCACCACTCTTGCCTTCAATGATCACTCCCTTGGGTATTTCCATGTACAGTTTTTCTTTGAGGTCCCCACAAAGGTAGGCGGCTACGACATCAACTTGATTTAGCTCCCAGTCCTTGCAGGCAACGACAGATAGAAGGGTCCGCAGGGTGGTGAACTTGGTGACAGACGAGAATGTTTCGGTGAAGTCTTGTCCATAGACTTGTGAGAAGCCTTTCACAACAATTCAAGCTTTGTATTTAGTAACCTTTCCATTACCATCGCGCTTCACACGGAATACAATGCGACTTCCAACAGCTTTTTGACCTTCAGGAAGTGTTGAAACCCATTCAAAAGTGCCAGTCTTTTGTAATGTTCTGTACTCAGTCGCGATTGCCTCCTCCCACTGCTTTGAGCAAGTGGAGGACTTTGCTTCACAGTATGTTTTTGGTTCTGTCTTTTCAAATGTGATGTAGGCTTTGTGTGAGCCTGCAGTTTTGTCTTTGGAGGATTCGTTGTTTGTGGCCACAACGCTGTAGCGTTCGACTTGGTGACAGGTGCATGTAGGGTGGTCTCTCAGAGGTAAGTTGCTCCACTTAGAAGTTCTGGGTGCTACAATGGCTGGTGTGGGCTCAAGGGTGGCAGGGAGTGCTTCTGTGGGGGTGATTTTGGCAGATGCAGGCATTGAGGTTGAGGGCGGAGGTGCTGTAGCAGGAGTAGTGCTGGCAATGTCCTCTGGGACTAGTGCTGCCAAGTCCTCTGCAGATAGCAGGTTTCCTTGTGCCTCAAACTCTGCTAAATCTCCAGGACTGTCATCTTCCACAAAGCATATATCCCTTGCTATGATGAGCTTGCCAGTTTCAACATCCTCAAGTCTGTAACCTTTTGTTTCATCTGTCCACCAACCAATCATGTGGCACTTAACTGACGTGACTTCTAGTTTTCCTCTGTGGAGTTTCTCAGGAATATTAACATATGCAATGGACCCAAATATTTGTAGATGTGACACGTCGGATTTTTGGCCTGTCCAGGCTTCCTGAGGTATGATGCCGTTCAGGGCTAGTGTGGGTGAGCAGCTTTGAATGTGAATTGCATACATGAATGCCTTGCTCCAGTAGCACAGGTCCATTCTGGCTGAGTGCAGCATGCAACACACCATTTCAAAGATCACAGCAATAGCCCTTTTAGCTATCCCATTCTGCTCTGGCATGTAGGGGACTGTTGTTTTGTGAAGAACTCTGTTTTGATGGCAAAAGGCAGTGAGCAGCTCCTTCAAGAATTCTGTCCCTACATCTGAACGTATCCGTTTCAGTTTTAACCCTGACTGTCTTTCTAACATTGCAATGATGTCCCATAGTGCAGTACCAGCGTCACTCTTCAATCTCAACAGTTGACCGACTGTGAACCGAGAGCTGACTTTGACAACAACCAAGGCATATTGCATTCCTGTCTATGTCTCAATAGACATTGGACCAGTGAGATTGACTATGACAAGGCCCATTTTCTCATATGTGGTGGTGCTAGCATGGGAAAAGGGTGAATGATGTGACTTGCTGAGGGCACAGCCCTCACAAACATGGTCATAGGTGGTGGGAGATGTGATGATAAGTCCTGTTACCATGTTCTTCCGTCGCATATCCCTGATTGCATCATGGTTCAAGTGGGAAAGGCGGCAATGCCATAGTCAAAGACTCCTACTTGCAACGTAAGCAGACTCAGTTTGAATTGGAACACAGGCAATATGATACAAGGTGCCAGTGTTACCCAATAGTGATGCACAGAATAACTCTGCCCCATTTTTCAACATGACTAGTCCAATTTCAGATCCTTCTGTGTCGCTCCTGTAAGTTGCGCCCTGACGTTGTAAGGTTCCAAAGCTAACAAGGTTGGCAGCAATTTTAGAAACATGGAGGACATTAGCTAAAATGACTGTTTTTGGACCATCTGATGAGCATATCTGAAATTTTACAGTTCCACGCCCCGCAATGGGTATGTTGTGGGCGTCTCCCACTGAGATCCAGTTGTTATCAGAATTGGGAGTGACGGGCATATAAGTGATGAAGAATGATGGGTCAAAGAACATGTGTGATGTTGCACCAGAATCAAGGAGCACATCACCAGTATGATTCAATTTTCCAGCCATATACACCTGCCCAAGTTCATGACGGAGCTCTCAGAGATCAGTGATGGCAAGGTTGGCTGTTCCCAAACCTTTGCCAGCCTTCTTCTTTTTCTCGTCCTCTACCCGCTTTGGGCACTTATTGATCCAATGGCCAAGTCCCTGGCAGTAGCGGCATTTATTGTCAGCTAATGGCTTTTGGCCCTTTTTGCCATCGGATTTCTTTGAGGCAAGCAGAGCAGTCTCGCTCTCTTTCTCATGGAATCGGTGGTTGTATCTGGCCTGGAGTCTAGTTGACACATCCTCAGAGGAGAGGCTTTCCATTCCAAAGAGTTGGATCTTGATGAGATCCCATGACGACGTGTGTGGCAATGAGAGGACAAGTGCATGGGCAATGTGGATGTCTGAGAGTTCCTCACCAGCTGCTGTGATCTTGTTTTTGATGTTAAGCGTCGTGGCAATGTAGTTGGCCATGTTGGTCCCATCAGTGTACTTCCAAGTGTAGAGTTCATCGAAGTAGTAGTGGATGTTGATCTTCTGCTGGTTGGTGACATGCAGTGCCTTCCAACCATCCCACATAGTCTTTGCTGTTTGCTTGTCCACTACATGGGGCCACTGGGAACTCTCTGCTGCAGATTTCATCAAGCTTTGTGCCGCCTGATCCCACAACGTCCACTCAAGGTATTCCTTTTTCTCAACCTTCCAGATTGCTTCATCTGAGCCTTCGGGTTTAGTGCTCAATGGTTTGGAGAGCTGCTCTTCATCACCAGTGACAATGAGACTGCAGTGTGGCCTTCATGTGCTCGGCCCACAGTGCATAGTTTTTGCCATTGAGTTTTGGGAATTTGAATGCATCTCCAGGGCTGGACGATGCAGCATTGAGTAGACCACTTGCAGGGCCCATAACCTGATGAAGGAACGTTTCAAATGTTCACGAGGAAGGTCGTGGTCAGCGTGGGCAAGCAGTGATAAAATCTCGGCTTCAGAATGCTCACGGGAACTGGAGTTCAATGAGGGAAAATTTGGTGTATTGAGTAACGTAAGTGTAACAAATACTACTAGTGCTCACTTGGAGTTCAATGAGGGAAAATTGAACTACACGTGAGCAACCAGAACAAATAATAACAACACTTTGCGATTATTGGTACTCATAGGTCCACAATAAGATCAAGATCAAGGAATTCCTTCTTTAAAACTGCTGCTCTGCAATACAGTCAATAAACTTTGCAGAAAAATGAGCATTGCGGGAGATTTTTCTATGAGTGAGCTTCAGTGATGTGGTGGGAGTGTTGAAGTTCCTGCATAGTGAGAAGTGTGCCACAGTGCATGTGACCTAGCTAGTAATTTTTTGTCCTCTAGTGCTGTTGTCTTTTTATCCTGAAATGACAACATTAGGTATGTATTCTTTTACTACACAAAATATATCTCATCCTGAAGCATGATGATACTAGCTTGCTTGTACTTGCCTAAGTGTGACTATGTCTCTACTGTGCATTATTAGCTGCCTCTTTTGACCTTCACTCTTGATAATTAAAAACTTCTTGATGAGTTCAAAATGGCTTATTGCACTGATACTGAATGACAAACTTTGCTGCATAAAGGAGACAACTGGATTACTCAACATGACAACCTCATCTTTCATAATGGACATCTCTTTGTTCCTGATCCATTCCATGCCAAAATACTTCATTCCTATCATGATTCTGTCCTTTCAGGCCATTCTGGCCATACCACCACCTTCAATAACCTTTCTTGTAATTTTTCTTTGCCTGACATGCACACATACTCTCAAGCTTATGTCAAATCCTGCAAAATCTGTGCATATATCAAGCATGCTACCCACAAGCCTTACGGGCTTCTTCAACCTCTTAACATCTCTGACAAGCCCTAGCAATCCATTTCAATGGACTTCATCACCAAACTACCATTATTGCATGGTTACAATGCAATCTGGATTATTTGTGACTATATGACACATGCTGCTCACTTCATCCCTATCTGCAAATCCATGGACACCCCAGAACTTGCTTGCTTTTATCTAGATCATATTTTATGACATCATAGAATCCCTCACTCTGTTATCTCTGATCAAGGCTCCATCTTTGTTTCTTCCTTCCTCACTAACTTCATATCTCTTGTTAGTACTAAAACATGCCCTTCTACTGCTTACCATATTCAAACCAATAGACTAATAGAATGTACCAACCAGACTTCCAAGACCTACCTTTATGCCTATACATCTTATCAACAAGATAACTGGGTCAATTACCTTGCACTTGCTGGATTCTCCTTTAACAATCATACCAACTTCTCTACTCAACAATCACCTTTCTTTGCAAACCTTGGCTACAATCCCAACTCTGAGATTTGTATAACAGAATACATGACCAATTCAGCTGCCATAGACCTTGCTAATTGACTCTAAGAAATCCACTCTGAAAATTAGAATTACAACAAGCTAACAATTACATGGCAACATACTACAACTGTCAGCACATGCCTGCACCTAAATTCAAACTCAGAGACTATGTCTGGTTACTTCATTAAAATATCAAGACTACTCATTCTTCAGATAAACTCAACTATTGTCAAATTGGTCCCTTCAAGATATTAGCCTATCATGGACTCTTGTCATATCTCCTCAAACTTCCCAAGTCCTACTCCTGACTTCATCCTGTGTTTCACATTTCTTTACTCAAATCCTTTACTCCAGCCAGTTCTATCCCTGATTGCTTACTATCTGTCCCTGTTTCCCTGGTAGATGTCATTCCTGATCAACCATGCAACATCAGTACCATCATTGATACTCAAAGAATTGGATGTTGTTTTAACTATTTTGTTTCATGGGAAAAACTATCAGATTCCAAACACTCTTGGATACCTCTCTCTGACATCCTATCCAAACTTTATAAAATCCTTGAACATTGGCATAGACATAATCCTAGACATTCTCATTCTTCTCAAATCTATTTTTAGACTGCAAACCCATGCCCATCACTACATAAACTATGGTCCATCACCCAATATAATCAACTTTGCCACCTCCAGCCCTATCACAATGCAATTTTGAGCCTCCCTAACAAACTACAATTCAGTCCAGACACATCATATGCCCTTCTTCATCCAAAGACTATGCCAACTTGGTCTTCAAGAGAGGATAATGTCATAATTCAATCTATTTTCTAGCTATTGTCCAAATTTCAATTGCTTGTTCTCACATGGCCTCATCAGCATACTCCTAAATGCCTTGTTTCTAGATTCTCCTAGCTACATATTTCTTCCTATTTTTCTCCTTAGATTTTATCATGGACACTTCTCCATTCTCAAACTTTTTCTTATTATTTCACCTTTATTCTAACTCTCCTTTACATAGTCAACTATAAAAACTTCATGTATTTGATAACATCTGCAGGCAATAGACACAGTTGTCCTCCATTTCTTGCACTCAATCTCTGAACTCTAGAATTCAAGCAAATATCATATCATTTATTCTCATGCCTCGACAGTTGTCAATATGACAAGAAACCACTCTTCCTTCATCTGAGGCTGCTCTCTTGTACAATTCACGAGCAACAATCAGAATTTTCCTCATTACTCATAGCTTTGACTCCCTCTTATTCTGAATGAATGTTGGAAGATTAGCCTGATGTGCTTGAGATTGATCTTAGAATATTACTTGTGTCTCCCTCTTCCTCTTCTATATGTGTATAGAAAATATTGTGTGAGATTCTTTTTTTCCCCTCCTCTTCTAAACCCCAAAACAAAGGTAAGTTAAATATAGGCTGAGGATTAATTTCTTTGTTGTTTTTAATTTAAATTAAGTAGAAATTTTAGAAATTTTAAAACAAATAAAGTTAACTCTACAATAAAAATTTATAGAATGTTAAACAATAATGGGAAAGATCAACTTATCAAAAATCTTAAAAATGGTCCACTTGAGTAATATGGAAGAACTTAATCATTTTGTATTCTGAAAATTACACTCAATATAGAAGGTTTGAGGGAAAAACTTTGGAAACATTTATTGAAAATAAAAAAGAATATACACAGGAAATATATGAGGGACTTTCATCTCTAATCTAAGAAGAGAAATAAATAAATTTGAAATAAAAGTAGAAGCTATAATTTTTGAAATAGAAAATGATAACCATCTCAATTATGATTTTAATGGTAAAATTCAGAGTAAAAATCTAGACCCTATGATATTAGAGGAAGAAAAAGTTTACAAAAAAAAAATTCCCATAATTTGGATTTTTAAAAAAAATTATGGAGGTAGTAACTAACTTATTTGAGGTAAATTATTTTTTTATTCTAATATTATAAATGAAAAAGATCTAATTAATGATTTAATTAGGTATGACACAAAAAAAAAGAAGAGGACTTCCTATATTAGAGGGTAAATACAGGAAAGCTGGTCTTTCAGGTCCCGAAGTAAATATAAACAAGTACAGTATATGGCGAAGTAACACGTGCTCAACAGGACGCTAATTTGGGCACGAGTCACGTGGACGACTTGGCCAGTTGCTTTGTGAAACTATATAACTGCACGCATCCTGGATTAACTGCCGTCCCATAATCAGCCATCAACCGCCACACAAGCTATGTCCGCCCTCCCATCTATCGAACAATGCGGACTTGATACCGAAGGGCGCATTGTTTGGACATTTTTACTGCAGGCAGAAAAGAAAGCTCTTTTGGACCCCTCTCGCAACACCACTGCCGCCAGATATAACGACCCCCTTGTGGCAGTTAGAACCGTTGGCTTTTTTTTGAAGGATTTTTGGGACCATACCCATGATGGTTATTTAGGGTCCACGCCATATATCCATCTACTCCTCAAAATTAGATCATGCGTCCAATACACGCGCAATGAGGATATATACGCTGCGATCGTTAATCTGGGTCGTTTGTATCGAGGGCACTTGATGCGACTATGTATGTCCTATATTTCTCTTCTGCAATATTCACATTGAACTAAACGGACTCAGTTCGGTCTAATGCAGGACCTAGACCTACACCATCGCATCACCCCTCTCGCCCGTCTTTCGACATCCACAGGACCCGGATCCTGGATACACTGGGCGAAATTGCACAGACAAGACGCAATGTTAGACGACAGGTATTCTGTTTCTTAAGTGTCTATGTTTCACCATAGCTTATCTCTCAGGCCTTGCTTCGTGATGGTTACAGGTGTACTATCACTGGCATGTATGATGTGGAATCTTGCTTTCAAATGCCAGAGATCAAGGAGGCCTGCTTGAAATCCACTAATCCTAGGATGATTGAGCTGGAAGTGGCCCATATCTTTTCCGAGAGTGCACAAGATGGTGAAAAGGTTAGTACGCAATCACTACGGTATTGCTTCTCTTACTGGTCGTTCGAAAGACCTATTCAGCAACAGTCTTCACAATTCTTAAATTGTTTGGCCTCGAGGAACGAGCAAAAAGTTTGTATGGTGGGACCAATGGCCTACATAATGTCATAACTATGACAAGCAATCTGCACACTCAATTTGATCGTTTCGCACTTTGGCTTGAACCAGTGCCAAATGAAGTCCGTCCCTTTGTTGACTTGACTTCTCTTCCTTCAATTTCTTTGTTTGTCCCAGGATAATACCTACGACATCCGTTGGTCCGCAGGTCTTTCTCAGCACGGATTTATCTGCGATTACCTGCCCAACCCACCACGTGTCACATTCAGAGTCGAGCCCGAGACTGCGGCTGCTGCAGCTGCCAAGAATAAGGAACTCAAGTTGCCTGATCCAGTCCTCATTGCCATCCGCGCTGCATGTGCTCGTGTCGCCAATCTTTCCGGCGCTGTTGAGCAAATTGATCGAATTTTGAGAGATAGGGAAGAAATGCCAGTATTGGCGAATGATGGGAGTATGGCAGAACTTCTTTCTTCATACTTAATATCAACGTCTCAAGTTGTTGATGTTTCTGCTTAGCTTGTTTCTGTATGAAATAATTTGGTCCTTGTACTCGATTAGTGTTGTCGAAACCACCCTTCCTTTCACGAGCAGCGATCAGAATCTTCCTCGTTACACATCTTCAACTCCCTCTTATTCTGAATGAATGTTGGAAGATTAGCCTGATGTGCTAGGATTGATCTTGGAATATGTGGCAAGCTTTCCCCACCGTGGTTTTGATGCTACATCACTTGCCCTTTCTGTCAATCAGGTCTATCGTGGCGTATTCGTAGTAATGCGACCATAGTTACCGTAGTGTAGCGTAGGTGGATATCATCAATAGTAATATAGTAATATCGCTTCTGGATGGCGTAGTAACACGTGCTCAACAGGACGCTAATTTGGGCACGAGTCACGTGGACGACTTGGCCAGTTGCTTTGTGAAACTATATAACTGCACGCATCCTGGATTAACTGCCGTCCCATAATCAGCCATCAACCGCCACACAAGCTATGTCCGCCCTCCCATCTATCGAACAATGCGGACTTGATACCGAAGGGCGCATTGTTTGGACATTTTTACTGCAGGCAGAAAAGAAAGCTCTTTTGGACCCCTCTCGCAACACCACTGCCGCCAGATATAACGACCCCCTTGTGGCAGTTAGAACCGTTGGCTTTTTTTTGAAGGATTTTTGGGACCATACCCATGATGGTTATTTAGGGTCCACGCCATATATCCATCTACTCCTCAAAATTAGATCATGCGTCCAATACACGCGCAATGAGGATATATACGCTGCGATCGTTAATCTGGGTCGTTTGTATCGAGGGCACTTGATGCGACTATGTATGTCCTATATTTCCCTTCTGCAATATTCACATTGAACTAAACGGACTCAGTTCGGTCTAATGCAGGACCTAGACCTACACCATCGCATCACCCCTCTCGCCCGTCTTTCGACATTCACAGGACCCGGATCCTGGATACACTGGGCGAAATTGCACAGACAAGACGTAGTGTTAGACGACAGGTATCCTGTTTCTTAAGTGTCTATGTTTCACCTTAGCTTATCTCTCAGGCCTTGCTTCGTGATGGTTACAGATGTGCTATCACTGGCTTGTATGATGTGGACTCTTGCTCTCGAATGCCAGAGATCAATGAGGCATGCTTGAAATCGGCTAATACTACGACGACGGGTGTGGAAGTGGCCCATATCTTTTCCGAGAGTGCACAAGATGGTGAAAAGGTTAGTACGCAATTACTACGGTATTACTTCTCTTACTGGGCGTTGGAAAGACCTATTCAGCAACAGTCTTCACAATTCTTAAATTATTTGGCCTCGAGGAAAGAGCAAGGAGTTTGTATGGTGATAAGATCAATGACCTACATAATGTCATAACTATGGCGAGCGAACTGCACACTCACTTTGATCGTTTCGAACTTTGGCTTGAACCAGTGCCAAATGAAGTACGTCCCTTTGTTGACTTGACTTCTCTTCCTTCAATTCCCTTGTTTGTCCCAGGATAATACCTACGACATCCATTGGTCCGGACATATTTCTCGGCACGTAATAATCCGCCATTATCTGCCCAACCCACCACGTGTCACATTCAGAGTCGAGCCCGAGACTGCAGCAGCTGCAGCTGCCAAGAATAAGGAACTCAATTTACCTGATCCAGTCCTCATTGCCATCCGCGCTGCATGTGCTCGTGTCGCCAATCTTTCCGGCGCTGCTGAGGAAATTGATCGAATTTTGATAGATAGGGAAGAAATGCCAGTATTGGCGAATGATGGGAGTATGGCGGAGCTTCTTTCTTCATACTTAATATCAACGTCTCAAGTTGTTGATGTTTCTGCTTAGCTTGTTTCTGTATGAAATAATTCGGTCTTTGTACTCGACTAGTGTTGTCAATACGACAAGAAACCACCCTTCATCTGAGGCTACTCTCTTGTACGATTCACGAGCAATGATCAGAATTTTCCTTGTTACCCATGGCTTCGACTCCCTCTTATTCTGAATGAATGTTGGAAGAAGTGCTAGGGATTTGGCGTAGTAACACGTGACGCTAATTTGGGCACGAGGTCACGTGGACTACTTGACGTGAAACTATATAGCTGCACGCATGGATTAACTGCCGTCCCATAATCAGCCATTAACCGCCACACAAGTTATGTATCGAACAATGCGGACTTGATACCGAAGGGCGCATTGTTTGGACATTTTTACTGCAGGCAGAAAAGAAAGCTCTTTTGGACCCCTCTCGCAATACCACTGCCGCCAGATATAACGACCCCCTTGTGGCAGTTCGAACAGTTGGCTTTTTTTTGAAGGATTTTTGGGACCATACCCATGATGGTTATTTAGGGTCCACGCCATATATCCATCTACTCGTCAAAATTAGATCATGCGTCCAACACACGCGCAATGAGGATATATACGCTGCGATTGTTAATTTGGGTCGTTTGTATCGAGGGCACTTGATGCGACTATGTGGGTCCTATATTTCCCTTCTGCAATATTCACATTGAACTAAACGGACTCAGTTCGGTCTAATGCAGGACCTAGACCTACACCATCGCATCACCCCTCTCGCCCATCTTTCGACATCCACAGGACCCGGATCCTGGATACACTGGGCGAAATTGCACAGACAAGACGTAGTGTTAGACGACAGGTATCCTGTTTCTTAAGTGTCTATGTTTCACCTTAGCTTATCTCTCAGGCCTTGCTTCGTGATGGTTACAGATGTGCTATCACTGGCTTGTATGATGTGGAAGCTTGCTCTAAAATGCCAGAGATCAAGGCGGCTTGCTTCAAAGCGGCTAATCCTACGACGTTTAATGTTGAAGTGGCCCATATCTTTTCCGAGAGTGCACAAGATGGTGAAAAGGTTAGTACGCAATTACTACGGTATTACTTCTCTTACTGGGCGTTCGAAAGACCTATTCAGCAACAGTCTTCACAATTCTTAAATTGTTTGGCCTCGAGGAAGGACCAAAAAGTTTGTATGGTGACAAGATCAATGACCTCCATAATGTCATAACTATGGCGAGCCCTCTGCACACTCACTTTGATCGTTTCGAACTTTGGCTTGAACCAGTGCCAAATGAAGTACGTCCCTTTGTTGACTTGACTTCTCTTCCTTCGATTTCCTTGTTTGTCCCAGTATATTCATTTTTTTAATCTGTATCTTAGGAAAAATCAAAAGAAAAAGAAATTGTTTTCCTCAAGAAAAAGCATTGAAATTGTTTAACTTTTTCTTTTTTGTTTCTCAAAATAAATTTTATGTAATACATGAGAAAAACTAATTAGAAATTATTTGACATCTTTCTAATGGGTTTTTCTTCCCAAAAAATCTCCCAATCCCTGCAGTGATTGGTCAATTGTAGCAAATGTCAACAAATTACAAAAAAAGTGAGACTAATGTAATTATTTGGCTTTTATCAATAACACACAGTTTAGGTGAATATGAAGAGACCATTGTGCATGCTTGGCATTGGACATCTAGTGTAAGAGGGCTTTTTCTTAAACAGGCCTGCCCTAACATCATCAAAGAAAGTGAGTCTATGTTTGAGACCCTTGTTCAATCACAGACTTATAAGATCCTGGTAACCAAAGAGAACAGCACTTTCAACCTTATCTATTTCTACATAGCTAATGTAAACAATGATGACAACAATCCTCCTTTTGAAAGAAAATTAGCTCTGCTTCCCAAAGAATGTAGTCTAACATTTCAACATGCTAAGCCATATTATAAGATTTCCTTGAAAGCAGTCCTCTGTAAAATGTAATTAAGAAAATTTTCAAGTTTTGTCCTCCAAGGAGGAACAATCAAACTCTTCAGGGAACATGAATTGCTAGGTATCATCTAGAGCCCTCAACTTCATTCTCTATTGATCTTCACTCAAAATATTGGGAATTTAGAGCAAGCATTTAGAGTATTAAATTGGACCCAATGCTTAGAGCCATAATGATTGTGGACATTGAAGCTCACAGAGTGAGGTCAAAATAACAAGACAACTAGGTGGTCATATCACTGTGACATGTTTGTATTTCCTCTGAGCTGATAATTCATATACTCACTTTGATTTAGTCTTTCTTTGATGATCAGATCATGCTGCTCTAATTACTACTTGACTTGAGGCACCTTATTTGTCAAATATATTGCTTTGTCTTATTTATTACATCTATGATACAAAATAAGTACATATAAAATGTATAAGTGTCATTAAGATATATATGAGTGTGCCAGGTTTATGCAATGATGCTGCAAAAAATATCATGACAATGACAATGAGTCAGACTAGTACTTGTTTGATGCTTGCTGTGTTCCTAACATAATTATAATAATTATATAAAATACACTCATTGTATTCTCAAGCATGATTATAATATTTATATCAAATTATATAATTATAAAACTTGACTTTGACTTCTTGAACATGACCATTGATCAGTTCACCCAAACTTGTCAACTTTCTTTTGAGTTCTAGATTCATCCAAGCTCCAACACTTCCTCTTGAGTTCTAGGCTAACCCAAGCTCTATCACTTCTTCCTGAGTTCACTTGAGCTCTTATTGTCTCTGCTTATACTCACATCCAGATCCATCCATAATATGCTTCTTCCCCTCTTATAATAGAATCAGCTATATTTGACTTTTTCCTTGCAATCTACAAGTCCAATAGATTTTTCCACCATTCCCCATTAGTTCTAGGAGTTTTTTCCAAGTTTTAGGCATGTTGGCTGGCTACTGTGTCTCTCATCAATAGCATTGTACACTGATGTGCTGACTTGCTGCCTAGCTGCCATGCAGGAAACAACTAACAAGACCAGCCAGATAGGGGTAGCTAGCAAGTAGTAGCGTTATGTGTGTGTGAGAGGAGTCAAGCAAAATCCCAGAAACCCGGTAAGGAGTTGTGAGGTCAGGGTTGGTAAGGAGGCAAGAGACAGCGGTGATGCACTGACTTGCTGCCTAGCTGCCATGCAGGAAACAACCAACAAGACCAGCTAGATAGGGATAGCTAGCAAGTAGTAGCGTTATGTGTGTGTGTGAGAGGAGTCTAGCAAAGTCCCAGAAACCCAGTAAGGAGTTGTGAGGTTGGAGTCGGTAAGGAAGTGAGCAAGAGCGGTAAGAGATAGCAGTGTGGCCGTTAGTGTCGCTACTGAATTGTTGTGGGATGAGAGATCTGTAAAGACCCAGAAGGTTGTTAAGGAATTTAAGAGGAGTTAACGGAAATATATGAGTCGCTAGCCATAAGTGCTAGCGTTAACAAAGGCAAGACAAGGGCACCCATATGGTGCTTGACAAAGGCAAAGCAAGGGCACCCATATGGCGCGTAACAAAGACAATGAGTGCTAAGTTTAATGATACCATTAAGCTGAGTGTGGAAACTGAAGGAGACTGGACTGGGTAAACCCAAATCAGCCGTTAACAAAGTGAGAGCGAGAACGAGATCTTAAGTGTAGTCTGAAATGGGGACTAGACTCTGGTATGATTTGATGATGTTTAGCTACTGACAGGGCAGTATTTATAGGTGCGTAAGGAAATAAAAGGAGAAACTGGTAAGAGATAGTAAGCGTAGCAGTTGCATGTGATAATGCATGTCGGGGGCCGCTATTGAATAGAAAAATTGTAAGTAATATGATAAAAATAGTAAGTAGATCGAGGAAGAAAAATAGTAAGTGAAAATTATTTTACAATCAATTGTCGGCTGCCAGTCAGAGACCATAGAGAGGGGGCTGGATTGTCGAAGGTTGGCTTGGTCGTTAAAGGAAAGGTCGGTAGTGGTCAGTGTCATTAGCAGTTGGTCAGTAGCAGTCACATGCTGAGGTCACGTGCTTGGTTTGACTTGTCGGTGTCGGGCAGCCAGCGCTGACTGGGTCATATCATCTCCCCTTGACTGAAAAACTGACTGTCCCCAGTCAAAGGAAAATCCTCGAAGTCCCATGATCATTAATTGTGGTCTGTGTGGGGGGGGTCTTGGTCCATGCGCCATACCAAAAACCATAAATAAATTCCAGCGACTGCTTGGACTTCATCATCCCAGCGCTTCTAACATGTCGACTCCAGCTTTCTTTAATTACTCTACCACCTTTGCGCAGTTTGTGGCTGCCCAGGATTTTCTCGAGAAGGCGCCCAAGGTGCTCGGGATGGGGTGCACGCTCCTCGCTATGAACCCACAGTTGGCGGTAACGTCGATCTTGTCGACTTACCTTCATTGGTTCAAGTCGGCAGGAGGGAGCGGGGTCACATGGACGGAGCAGGAGGCAGTCAGGGAGGAGTGCCAGGCATTATACACCCAATACAAGGAAGAGGCCTGGATGAGGCCGTTTGACAAGCATTTCGTAAGTCTGTTAACATCTTTGTTGGTAGGCTAACATTTGCGTTAAGGGTGCGGTATGGGCAGGAGCAATGGAGGTTGAGGAAGAGGGAGTGTAAGGGCGACCTCAGAGAGTTGTGGAAGTCACACAGCTGGCAGAGGGATATCCAAAGATGTATTAGCAAGTGGCTACAGTGTACAGGAGT
>QGOB01000837.1:0-61662 GCA_003313055.1 Termitomyces sp. MG145
AGCCGCTAGCCGTAAGCGCTAGCGTTTTAACAAAGGCGAAGCGAGGGCACCTGTATGGTGCTTAATGAAAGCGTAGCGAGTGCACCCGTATGGTGCTTAACGAAGGCGACGAGGAGCAAAGTAGACTGGACTGGGTAATCCCAAATCAGTCGTTAACGAAGCAAGAGCGTGAACGAGATCTTAAGTGTAGTCTGAAGTGGGGACTAAACTCTGGTATGATTTGATGATTTGTAGCTACTGACAGGGCAGTATTTATAGGTAAGTGAAACAGTAGGTAAAAGGGGAACAACGGTAATAGACAGTAAGCGTAGCGGTTGCATGTGATAATGCGATAATGCGGGTCAGGGGTAAGACAATAAAAGGGGAAACCGGTAAGAGATAGTAGGCGAAGCGGATGCATGTGATAATGCATGTCAGGGGCCGTAGAGAGAGAGGCCTGAACTGTCGCAAGGTCGGCTGAGTCGTTAAGGGAAAGGTCGGTAATGGTCAATGCTGTTAATGGTCGGCCGGTAGCGGTCACGTGCCGAGGTCACGTGCTTGGTTCAACTTGTCGGTCGGGCAGCCAGCGCTGACCGGGGCGTATCACCGGGATGGAGAGAGAAGGAGATACGGACGATAGGTAAGAAAATGGAGAAGAGAAACGGAACGGAGAAATGAGTCATGGAACGGAAACGAGGCACGGAGACGAGAGACAAGAGACGAGAGACAAGAGATGAGAGATGAGACAAGAGAGAGAGAGAGAGAAAGACAGGAGAATAGATTGAGATTGAGATAGAGACAGAGACAGAGGCAGAGACACAGAAATACGGAGAACTACGGTTAATATCAAGACTACTCGACTTGTATGCTATCCTATGGTTTATGTACTACCCCTCCGCTAAGTCCCAGGTAGGATTCTAGCCCGGGACTGAGACATCTGATTCCTCCGGCTAAGTCCTGGGACTGGCTCCCAGCCCCGGGGTTGTGATAGTGGTCAGGGTGTGCTGGCGCAGGTTATGGCGGGCTTGGGTCGGGCGGGTCGGTGGTCATGGTGCGTGGTGGTGGCACCCCTCGGCACCACAGAAGCAGGTGGCCTTGTGATGTGCCAATGGTTCACGAGAGGAATGTTGCGGAACATTATGTGATGGCCGGGATGCTGGGGGTCCGGATGTGTCCAGTGACAGGGAAGCCTTGGGGTGACGTGTCGGCCCAAATGCCGGGGTTCGGTGATGGCTAGGGATCTGTTTGGAGATGGCCGCGAGTGTTGCCAGTGCAGCATTGGGAGGTTGTTGGCGGCCCCAGGGATGTGCCAGGGGTGCGGGGGAGGTGTGTGTTGTGGTTGGGGCGGTGTGTGGGAGTCCAGAGATAGCGGGGTCGTGACACCAAAGACTCCAATGCAAGGGGCCAGTACAAGGCCACAAATGATGATGCTTCCCAAGGTAAGTTATGCGGCTTTGTTTTGGTTGGCAAAGCATTAACGGCAACCAGTAACAGCGGTCCTTGAAGGGCAAAGAGCATGCGGGAGTGGATGACAACAATGATGAGGAACTGGTAAGGAAAACCTTTAGCTTTGTAACCATTAAGCACTAATGACTCTGTTAGACTCTGAAGGGCAAAGGCAAGAAGACAGCAGCAATAAGCGATGATGAGAGCAATGAAGAGGTAAGGTTTCCTGTGGCTTAGCAGCCTATCAAGCTTAATGGTCCTGATTTTTGTCCACAGATTGCAGTTCCTGAGTCATTCAATGACTGAGAACTGAAGAAGTTGCTGCGTGGGCGCTTATATGGGGGCAGGTGCAGAGGAACAAGTTGGGCAAAGAAAGGAGAGGAAGCTAGTGGCACCAGCTGCAAGGGCCGCCTTCCGTGAGAGAGTGGGAGTGGTAAGTATTTCTCTGTCATTCCTTAGCGACTACGAGCTAACAGTTCTTGTGGTAGTGTGATGGTTGCTGGGCCCTTAATGACTTGGAGGGCTGCTGGTACCCAACCAGTAACTTGCCTTGTTACCACTGTAATGAGGTTAGCAAAGGTTGTTCAGTATGGGGGAGGTTGTTAAGGGGTCGCCACAGGGGTCACAAGGGGAAGAAGGCAGAGGAGGCCACTTTGGTATAGGCAGCGAGAAGGTATTTGGAAGGGCAGCGGGAGCTCGATGCAGCTGGTAAGGCCATCGCAGTGAACAGGACATTGTTAAATTTACCGACGTGCCAGGAGGGGGCCAGTGATGGGGAGGGCGAGGACAAGGGGAAAAGACCCGCAAGGAACGAAGGCTGCAAGAGCTGGTCAGTAGTAAACTCGAGTGATGATGAAACCCCAGTACCCACTAAGGCATCCAAATGGTGCCAGGTGGAGTCAGACAAGGAAGGTTTGGTCAAAGGGGTTTGCAAAGGGACTCTCCCCGAGGAGAGGGCAGCAGTAGCAAAGGCTGTTGAGAGGAGCTTGGGTGGTGAGGTGCCAGAGGAGGCAGGACTGGTAGCAGAGCCCAGCGGCAGCTGGTAAGTGAACTTTATCTTATTCCAGCTGCTGGTTAATGGTACTTTCTTTTCAACAGTAGGCCAGTAGAGATGGAGACACCCAAGGTGGAGATGGGAGATGAAATGGGGAAGGCAGAGGTGAAGGACCTGGTAAGTCCATACTTCCTTAATGATGGACCAGGAGCGCTAATGAAATTTGCTAGGTGGAGAGGTTTGGGGCCCCTTCTTGACTGACTATCGAGAAGGAGGAGATCAAGTGGCTGGGGGAGGATCTACCAATTCTGTTTCCATTTGATCCCAGAGGTGACTTGGAGTGGTATCAGGCGAGGGCGGCAGAGGTCGGGTGATTGATGGGGAGGGAGATGGCAGTAGCAGAGAACAACTTGCGAGCAGTGCGAGCTTGTTTCTGGCTGTTGGTGAGGATGCGGGGCGCTTTGTCACGCTACCAGGACAACTGTGATGCCTTCATTGCATGGCAGTCCGAGGTGGGCATGACAGAGGAGTACTGGGGAAAGTCAGGGGATGGGGAACTGCCCTCAGATGATGACCTTCCCCCTGCTGCACCCTAAAAAACTTTTATTTTAGATTTGTTTTATTACTGTTGCAGGCTGACCCCCTTAAGGGGTCTTTTAAACAATGCATTTTCTTGGAGTATGATCCAACTGCTACAATAATGGTCTGAAAATGGTGAAACAAATAGCAAAAGGTGGAAGCAAAATGAAATAAACGGTTTGAAAAAGATAAATGCTCAGTAGATCATCATGGCGCTTGTGCAACATTGCTTAACAACTGCATCTTAATGAAAGGCAAATGGGGGGGATGGTGGTGACAAGTTAGAAAGAATGAATAGAGGGCTTAACGGTAGGCGTGTATGTCAGAAAGTGTATGTAGAAAGAAAGTCTATGATGAATAGAAATGGAGTAAGTAGAGATGAAAAGGGAAACAAAACAATAGGCATAAGGGCTTATTGAGAGCCATTAAGGTTTTGGAGATTTTAATGGTGAGTGGGGTGGATAGGTGCAAACAGTGTTTTCTAGTCTTCTTCAACGGTATTGTCCAATGATTTGTCGTGCTTAAAGGAGTCTTTGTCATTGAGTAAGTTGGTTTCTTCTAACATTCTTAAACCGTCAGTATTGATGTCAAAAGTGTCAGTAGGGAGAGGGATGTGTTTGTGGGCAAAGTAAGGGACTAAGCAAAAGGTGGCTACTGGTCGGTGGAGTACGGATCCATCTAGTTTGCAGAGAATGTAAGCACCTCCACAATTTTGTGATATTACCACTAGTGGTCCTAGGTATTGAGGTCGCATTTTCTTGTTATGGGTGACTTCAATTTGTGTATTTCTCATCAACACTAGGTCTCCTTGCTTGAAGTCGTAGTCTCAAATTGTAGTGGCATGCTCTTGTTCAAAATGAAGTGCAGCTAACTGGCAGGCAGTAAGGACTGTGTCATGTAAGCAGTCGAGATTGGCTTGTCTGCATTGGAGGTCGATGGCGCATCAGGCGATGAGGTTGGTAGTTGTTAACAAGCAATCAGGAGGTGGCTGGAAGTAGGTCGCTTCTACAATGTCAGTGGAGAACAGAGGATGGGTACTGGTAGCGGCATAGTAAGGGGAGCAACCCATGCGGTGGCGGATGGTAATGCATTCTGACCAGGAGACAGAGTAAGCGGCTGAGCTCCATTTGGACTGGTCTCCGTTAACAGCTTTGAAGAGGGGCTTGTCTAATGTCAAAATGGGGTCATTTGGCAATACTGTTAGCACATTTGTTGTAACCAGATATGTGAATGTGGTTGATGTGATATTTCTTGGCGAGGTAAGTGATAGCTTTGATGATGGGAAGGCCGTTATTGGTAACAATTTTGTTAAGGGTGCCCCAGCAGCAGATGATGTCTTTGAAGAGCCACTTAGCAATAGCATCGGTATTTTTGTGAGTGAGCATGCAGAATTTGGGGTAGTGGATTAGCAAACAGCATCCTTGGATGATATATTTGAACTTGTTTGAAGGTGGCATGAACATGGTGTCAATGTAGATTTTGCTGAATAAGGTGGTGGGGGTAGCGACAGTAGGCAGTATGAAAACTTTGGTTGTTTGGTGGACTTGGCAAATATGGCATGAATGGATGTACCAAACAATATCAGCTGCTACCTGTGGCCACCAAAAGTGCTCCAGCAGGGTGGCTCTCATAGTGAACAGAGCGTCATGTCCAAGGTCATTGTGCATAGTGTGCAGGATGCAAAGTTGTGAGTCAACCGGTATGAAGAGCTTGTGCTCACCGTTACGATTGCATTGCCCAGAGCTTGCCATTAGCAAGGAAGAAACCACTAGCATAGCGAAGGAAGGTAGTGAGGGCTTTGTTGTTAAGGCCCAGCAGTTGCTTGAAATTGGTAAGCCACTGCTTAACAAGTTGGACTCTTTTGTTGCTGGCAAGAGCTTTGGGGGAGCAAGGGACATTGTTGTAGGACATGGTTCAGGAGTTCAAAGAACTCCCAAAGCGCTAGACAAATGTTGGGATTGTTGGGATGCTGAGCAGGTGTGCCGTTAACAAGTTTCCAGTCCTTTGGGCCTTTAACGCCAATGTCGTCAATGAAGCTGAGAGCATTATGGAGGATTTTGGGCTGGAGGATGTGGGTGACATCATTGTGGAAGATGGGCATAGCGTTAGTCCATCCCATCAGGAGTGTTACTAAACAGAGGGCACCTGTCACAACCCACACCAACTCTGACCCCTCATACATTGCTCCAACCCCAGCACACACCTCCCCCATGCCTCCTGCACACCTAGGGCCACCAATGACCTCACAATGCTGCATCAGCAACACCCATGGCCATCTCCAGACAGACCCCCGGGTATCACTGAACTCTGGCATCTTGGCTGACACATCACCCTGAAGCTTCCCTGTCACCAGACACATCCAGACCCCCAGCATCCTGGCCATCACATAACATTCTGCCACATTCCTCCTGCAAACCATTGGCATGTCACCAGGCCACCTGCTTCTGTGGCATTGATGGGCACCACTACCACACACCAGGACCACCGACCTGCCTGACGCAAGACTGCCATGACCCGTGCCAACATGCCCCAACAACTGTCACGACTCTAGGCCTGGGAGCCTGCCCCAGGACTTAGCCAGGGGACAATCAGATGCCACTGCCCTGGGCTAAAACCCTGCTGGGGACTTAGCGGAAGGGTAGTACATAAACCATAGGGTAGCATACAAGTTGAGTAGTCTTGATATTCACCATAGTTCTCCATAGTTTCTGTATTCTTTGTCTCTGTCTCTACCTCAATCTTGTTTTGTGCCTCTCTCTCTCTCTCTCTTGTCTCATCTCTCATCTCTTGTCTCCATGCCTTGTACTTCTGTTCCGTGACTTGTATCTCTGTTCTGTATCTCTCCTCCTTTTCTCTATCTACTGTTTCATATCTCTTCCTCTCTACTTCTACTTCCTGTTCCATATCTCTTCTCATCTCCTGGTTTCTTGACCAACCCACCCCCCATCCATTATGTACCTATCTCTACCCTTGTAAGGGCGACCTCTGGAGGCTATGGCACAGTCACACAGCTGGCAGAGGGATATCCAAAGTATATTCAGTACTGTACAGTGTCTAAGAACATAGCTACTCACCTGGCAGAGGAATATCCAAAGAGAACAAGTCTGAGGAATCCCTATGCCAGAGTGGATGCTTCTGGGGGCTCAGAAGTGTGGGAGTCAACTGTACAGTACTGTCAGGGGACCCCCCATTTGCATCCACTTCCTTTTCCCTTCCTGTCCTTTCCCCCTATCCTTTCCCCCTCTGTTCCTTTCATTCTGTTCGCATTTTTGATCACCTGATGTGCCAGAGTCACCTGATGGTCCTTACCAATCAACTCTGGCAATGTCCGAGTTTTTCATCTTTTATTCCCACACACCTTTTTCAGTGGCTTATGTGTACTGTACAGTTGACTCCCATGCTTCTGAGCCCCTAGAAACATCCACTCTGGCATAGAGATTCCTCAGACTTGTTCTCTTTGGATATCCCTCTGCCAGGTGAGTAGCTATGTTCTTAGACACTGTACAGTACTGAATATACTTTGGATATCCCTCTGCCAGCTGTGTGACTGTGCCATAGCCTCCAGAGGTCGCCCTCACAGCAGAACAAGTCTCTTTAACTGGTCTGGGATTACTCAAGCAGTTGTGCTCCCCTGTCTGCCTCTTTTCTGCCTCCAGGGTCCCACTCCTGCTTGTTAGCTTCCCCACCTTACTGTCTACTGCCCTGATGTGCCCCTATGACCCAACCAGTCCCCCCAGCCAATTCCTCGGGCATCTCTAGCCCCCAGGACGAGGCCTGAAACCGACTGCTTGCTCTAGAAGCCCAGGTGCAGGCCACCCAAGACTCTCTTACCCATCATACCACAGAATTTGTTGGACTGCGCCAAACTACAGACACCATTGCTCAATCTCTTTGAGCGCTTGTAGAGCGCCTCCCCCCACTATCCCCTTCTGTTCCTACGATGCCCATGCCTCCAGCAAGACTCTTGCCCCCTCATAGTGTCGTTTCATCCCCTCGCTCACCAAAATACCATGACCTGCACTCCCAGATGCCTATGATGGTAGTCGCACCACAGGCAAATGTTTCCTGCAATCCTGCATCACCTATATCCAGCTTGCTGGCGACGCTTTTACCTACGACATGCTGAAGATCACCTGGGTGCTCTCCTACATGAAGACTGGTCGTGCATCAACCTATGCGCTACGAGTTTTCCGACGCCCTGGTGGAATAAGCAGCTTTGCGGATTGGGCATCCTTTGAGGCTGATTTCCATGCGGAGTTCTTTCCTCTAGACCTGGCAAAGACTGCAGCACTTTCTCTGCGAGACCGAGACCAGTATGGTCAAGGGAAGCGCATGCTGGATGAGTATATTGACTCCTTTAGGGTGCTTGTTGAGCAGGCTGGGTACCCGGACAGTCTCCAACTTTGTCTTACCTTCCGGGATGGCCTTCACCCCACCCTCATCGACCAAATCGATAATCTGGCTGAGGGTCAACCCAGTGATGAGCACATTGAATCCTGGTTCAAGGTAGCTCGAGACCAGTGGCAGCTCATGGAGCTGAAACACGAGTTACGCCACCCCTACTCTCAGTCTCGCTCAGCAATGTCCTTTTGCCCTCCTCTCCCCACGACATCTGCAACCCATTCTGCTTCTCATCCACTCCCAGCAGTCTGACCTGCTCCTCTTGCCCCTCGCCCCTTACCTGCAGGCATCCCAATGGATGTTGATGCCTCCCGTCAGCGTTCCTCCACCCCTCTGCTCTGTCGCCACTGTGGAAAGCCTGGCCACTTTGTGCGCTACTGCCCTCAGGGTCTGGAGGTTCGCTATCTGTCACCAGTAGAGCAAGAGGAGCTCCTGATACAGCTGCTTGCCACTAAGGACACTGTTGGCACACCCTCACCGGATACTGCCGTGCTGGAGACTGTTGCTGAGGAGCTGGCGGTCGGCGACACCCCTTCTCTCAAAGTGGAAGAGGATTTTTAACTGAGTGATGGATGAGTTGTACGCCTCCGCTGCTCAATGCTAATTAGTTCTCCTGTCTGTCTGTAGAATTTGCCAATACATCTGATAGTAATTCTATGACTGAACCTGAGACTGAGAGCATCCCTTCCGCCATACAAGATACCTCTCCAGCTGAGGATTCAGCTGGAGTCCCCCTTCATTCCCCCACATCTCGTCGTCGTATCCCAGCCTGGGAGCGTCGTCTTCCTCATCGATACATTGTGGCTGCCATGCCATCTTCCAATTCCCTGCATCTCAATGTAGAAGTGGAAATGACGGACACCCAACAGATACATCATGTCTCCACCTTACTTGACAGTGGGGCCACAGGAATGTTCATCGACGCGGCATATGTGGAGCAACATGGTCTCACCACTTGACCTCTCACTCATCCCATTCCCGTGTACAACATAGATGGCACTCGTAATGAAGCTGGGTCTATCCGCTTCATCGTAGACCTAGTGCTACGCTATTGTGCACATGCTGAACGTGCTGTCTTTGCGGTCACAAGTTTGGGAAATCAGGACATGATCCTGGGGTTCACTTGGCTTCGTGAGCACAACCCCAAGATTGATTGGTCCAAGGGAGAGGTGAAGATGAGCCGATGTCGGCGCTGCTCCACCTGTTCAGAAGAAGCACAAAATGAGCGCCAAACAAAGGTCCAGGAGCGTGCTGCTATCCGCATTTGTCGTGCGGGGCACCTTCCCTTCTCCAATATTGACCTCCTGGACCCTCTCCCTCTGGCATTCCCTCATAGAGAGGCCCTCTATGAGGACGTCCGAGGTGTAGGATGTGGATCCCAGTTGGAAGATGGAAGAGAGGGTGAATTTGTCAGCGCTCCCGACCCCAAGTCTCCGGACGAGGCTATTGAAGTAGGTGACAGGATATACGCTACCACGTTGAGACCGCCTCCAACCAAAGCTGAGATTCGGGCCAGCCAGACCACTTCTCAGCGGTTGGCCCAGGCATTTGCAGCCAATTCTCAGCCCAAGTCATTGGGTAGCATTATCCCCCTTCACCTGCACAACTTTGAGGACATGTTTTCCAAGGCATCCTTCGACTCGCTCCCAGGGCATAAGCAATGGGAACATGCAATCAAGCTTCTCCCAGAGGCTGAACCCTCTAGCTGCAAGGTCTATCCGCTAGCCCCTCAAGAGCAGGACGAGTTAGACGCCTTTCTACAGGAGAACCTTGACTCTGGTCGGATCCGCCCCTCAAAGTCACCCATGGCCTCCCCAGTCTTTTTCATCAAGAAGAAGGATGGGTCTCTACGTCTGGTTCAGGATTATCATGTCCTGAATGCGATGACGGTCAAGAATTGCTACCCACTGCCACTCATCTCCGAGCTTATTAACAATCTCCGAGGCGCATGTTACTTCACCAAGTTGGATGTCCGCTGGGGCTACAACAATGTGCGCATTAAAGAAGGTGACGAGTGGAAGGCAGCGTTTCGGACCAATTATGGACTCTTTGAACCCCTGGTAATGTTCTTTGGCTTGACCAATAGCCCTGCCACCTTCCAGACGATGATGAACAACATCTTCCTCGATCTCATTGCAGAAGAAGTTGTTTGTGTGTATCTCGACGACATTCTCATCTACACCAAGACTCTTGAGGAGCATTGTTGTATCACATGTCTTGTCCTGGAACGTCTTTGCCAACACCAGCTCTACCTCAAGCCAGAGAAGTGCGAATTTGAACAGACTAAGGTCGAATATCCTTGGCCTGATCATATCACATGGAACGGCAGAGATGGACCCTGCAAAGGGTAGCTGGCATAGTTGAATGGCCCAAACCAAGGAACAAGAAGGAGGTGCAAGCCTTTTTGGGATTCACCAACTTCTATCAGAGGTTCATTCAAGACTTCTCTCACCATGCACGCCCTCTATTTGACCTCACCATGAAGAATAGCATGTGGTGTTGGGAAGCATCGCAGCAAGGTGCCTTTGACACCCTCAAACAAGCCATCACCTCAAAACCAGTCCTCCTCTTTCCAAACAATGACTCTCCCTTCTGCATTGAAGCCGACAGCTCCGACTTTGCCATGGGGGCAGTTCTTTCTCAAGAGTCAAAGGAGGATGGTAAGTGGCATCCTGTAGCCTTCTACTCCAAGAGCCTGAATGCCATGGAGCGGAACTACGAGATCCACAACAAGGAGATGCTTGTCATTGTCCGTTCATTAGAAGAGTGGCGACACTTCCTAGAGGCTGCAAGGCATAAGTTCGAAGTCTGGACAGATCACAAGAACCTTGAGTACTTCCAGACGGCAAAGAAGCTCAACCGCCGGCAAGCTTGCTGGTCCCTGTACCTGGCCAACTTTGACTTCTCGCTGCATCACAGGCCTGGAAGGAGCATGGGCAAGCCAGATGCACTATTGCGGTGAGCAGACCACGGGACTGGGGCAGGCGATAATGACAACATTGTCCTCCTCAAACCGGAACTCTTTGCCATTCATGCTCTGGAGGGCTTGGCAGTCCAAGGGGATGAGGCAAACATCCTCAAGGAGATCCAGCAGGGGAACCGACAGGGTATGCAGGAGGACATGGGGGCTCAGGCGGCTCGCGTACTGCAGTCTAACAAGGGAAATAGAGTAAAGTCGGTACACACCAATGAATGGCATGAGGAAGGTGGCATCCTAACCTTCCGTGGACATATCTACGTGCCAAACATCCCTGAGCTGCAGGCGCATTGTTGAGCAGCACCACGACTCTTGTGTTGCCGGGCATCCTGGCCGGTGGAAGACCCTGGAGCTGGTTTCACGTAACTACTGGTGGCCTCAGATGTCACGGTACGTTGGCTCTTACACCAGCACTTGTGACTTGTGCCTACAGACTAAACCATGCCGCCAACTTCCCATGGGTCAACTTCACCCTCTTCCAGTTCCAGCAGAAAGATGGAGCGTAGCCTCCGTGAATTTCATTGTGGAACTGCCAGATGCACACGGGTACGATGCTGTCATGGTGGTTGTGGACCTCTACAGTAAACGAGTGCATTTCATTCCCACTCATACCACCTGCTCTGCCATGGGAGCTGCCAACCTCTACCGGAAGAATGTCTGCAAGCTGCATGGTCTGTCCGACGCCTACATTTCAGACCAAGGACCTCAGTTTGTGGCGGAGTTCACCTGTGAGCTATATCGACTCCTGGGCATTAAACTGCACACCTCAACGGCATATCATCCTCAGTCCAATGGGCAAACAGAACGCGTTAATCAGGAGCTGGAGCAGTATCTGTGCCTATTCTGTAATGAACAGCAAGATGACTGGGACGAGCTACTACCAGATGCAGAGTTCCAGTATAACAATCATGTCCATGCCTTGACTCAGTTCTCCCCCTTTTTCTTGGACACAGGCTGCCACCCCCACATAGGTTTTGAACCACGAGCACGCCCTTCCAGTAACAATGCAGTGAATGATTTTGTGGACAGAATGAGAGCAGCCCAGGAGGAGGCAAAGGCAGCGCTGACAAAGGCCAAGGATGATATGGCCAGATACTATGATCGTGGTCATACTCCCGCTCCCAAGTATCGACCAGGAGACCGTGTCTACCTCAATGCGTCAGACATCACCACGATGCAACCTTCGTGAAAACTGTCACATTGTCATCTGGGACCATTTGCAGTAGAGCGGCAAGTGGGCCCCCTAGCTTATCGACTGCATCTCCCCAACAGTCTGCATCAACTCCACCCGGTGTTCAATGTGGTAAAGCTCTCTCCAGCACCAATTGACCCCATCCTAGGCCGTCGTCCCAGGCCACCGCCCCTGCCAGTATTGGTCAATAACGAAGAACAGTACAAGGTGGAGAAGATACTGGACAGCCGCTTATTCCGGCAGAAACTGCAGTTCAAGGTAAAGTGGAAGGGCTATGGTCTGGAAGATGTATCCTGGGAACCACAGGAGAACATTCGGGTGCCACAGCTAGTTCGGGACTTCTACTAGCAGCATCCTAACGCACCCAAGGCCATTCAAGGGGTTTATCACATTTCACCAGTTGATGCAGCCATTCAGAACTTCTTCTACCCAATGCATCGAGACGCCGCATCCTAGAGGGGGGATGATGTCAGGGGACCCCCCATTTGCATCCACTTCCTTTTCCCTTCCTGTCCTTTCCCCCTATCCTTTTCCCTTCTGTTCCTTTCATTCTGTTCACATTTTTGATCACCTGATGTGCCAGAGTCACCTGATGGTCCTTACCAATCAACTCTCTGGCAATGTCCGAGTTTTTCATCTTTTATTCCCACACACCTTTTTCAGTGGCTTATGTGTACTGTACAGTTGACTCCCACACTTCTGAGCCCCCAGAAGCATCCACTCTGGCATAGGGATTCCTCAGACTTGTTCTCTTTGGATATCCCTCTGCCAGGTGAGTAGCTATGTTCTTAGACACTGTACAGTACTGAATATACTTTGGATATCCCTCTGCCAGCTGTGTGACTGTGCCATAGCCTCTAGAGGTCGCCCTTACATGCATCCTGCTTCACATAATGCTGAAGCATGCCAAAAAAAATTGGGCGGCTCAGGCAAGTTTTGAGGTGGGGAGGCGACAAGTTTGGGAGTAGGAGTCATAATAACAACCTGGGGGCAGGGTCTGGCATTAGCCATTTTGTGAGGAGCAGTGGGGGCCCCAGGAGGAGCCATGGTGAAAATTATGGCAAGGCCTTGGGCAGCTTAAAAGGGACAGGGAACAGCAAGGATTGAGCAACAAAAAGGAAGAATAAAAAAGTTTATTTTTTTGATCTACTATGTGGGCGAAAAATTTACTTGAGATAAAAATCAGTAATCAAGAAGGCTGGACTTACCAAAGCTACCTATGCTGACTGGGGGCAGTCAGTATTTAAGTGAGGGGGAGGTGATATGTCTGCCTCACATGAGGCAGACAGTAAGAGTCTAAAATATACCCAAAAAGGACTGAAAACTGTAAGTGTTAAGTCAAAAACTGTAGACATAGGAAGACTCACCAATCCAAAAACTCATGAAAAACCTGCAAACCCAGCCAGCACAGCAGCAAGTGCAGTAACAAAGCAGTCAATCAATGGAGTCAGGAACAGCTAAGGAAGTGGCAGTGCTTGACAAAAAGCCAAGATATCAGCATCAGTTCCAAAATCAGCACTGCCACCACTCCATCCCATCACCCTGTTCCAGAAACTTTGTGCCCCTCCCTCAAAACTCCCCTATAACCAACCCACCACAGCCACAAAATCATAACAAAGCAAGCTTGAAAGGAGGAAATGGACATGGAAGGACACAAAGAAAAAGCAAGGAGAGGATAGGCTGGCAGTGGAGGAGGGATTAGCCCATTGGGACAACCCATGCACATCCTGCATCAGCAGAGGCAGTACCCAAGTGCCCAGACCTGGTAAAAGCAGCAACCGAGGGTCTGGGCATGGCGACACATTAATTCAATACCAAAACATGTGCCATGCATGATGGTCCATGCACCAAAGAAGAAAGTATAAAGGGAAGACAAAAATGGGGAATCAGGCAGGTAATCACCTTGCCACAGCTTGGGGTCCCCAGGGAGTGGACTACTTAGGCCTACGAGCAGTTAGATTTACTTCGGGAGTTAGTAATAATACTATTTGCATCTCAATTTTGAGTGTGAATTATTATTTGCATTCAAATTAAATCAATAAAAATTATAATAATATTACAATGTGTGCGTGTGTGTAACTTAAACCCCCAGAACCTTGTGAACTGAAGTTTTACATTCTACCTCTAAGTTTGGTTCAAATTCCACTTGAACCACTTAAGAATAAATTAAAACTTACATTTTGCATCATCCATCAATACCTGAACACAATGTTTACATGTGCTTACCACCAGGTTTCCCAGGAAGAGAGGGGAAGCTCATGTGACTCCAGAAAACCATTTATGGTCTCATGCAAGGGGGTTTTAACTGGTACTGGATGCTGGATGGCACATATACGGAGTTGGGGTATAAGAAATTGAGGGTGGACCCATGCATGCATTCAAAAACAATAGAAACCAAGAGAACCATCACAAACACCTTCAATGATGACATTTTTGGACTATCCTCAACCACCCATGGGGCAGAACTCACAAAAATGCAGCTGGCACATGTCTATGATGTAAAAGACCTAGGAGAACCAACATTCATTCTAGGAATGGCAATCAAAAGGGATGAAGCTACTGGAGCAATATCCCTTTCCCAAAAGGCCTACCTCACTCAATTACTTGAATGATACAATATGTCAGAATGTAACCTGCAATACATCCCTCTCTCATTAGGAATTACCCTCACAGCTGATATGTCCCCCAAAAGTGAAGCAGAGAAGTCATTTGTGTGTGATAAGCCTTATTGACAGCTACTTGGTGCCCTTATGTGGGCTCAAGCCACAACAAGGCCCAATCTCTCATTTGCAGTCACCTTCTTTGCATGCTTCCAATTGAATCCAGGCCCGGCACACTGGAAGGCATTACTCCATGTATTAGCCTACATAAAGGGAACTTTGGACTACAGGATATGGTATTTGAAAGAGCTGGGAGGGTTGACCAAGCCAGTAGGATATGTTGATGCCGATTATGGGGGAGATCTCAACACTAGAAGGTCAACCTCAGGGTATGTCTTCCTTATGGCTGGGGGGCCAGTGTCCTGGAGCTCCAAGTGTCAACAAACAGTGGCACTGTTGACTATGGAAGCGGAATACATGGCAATGACCTGCAGATCATAACAAGCCCTATGGATGCATAACTTCCTCCTCAAAATCAATATCACTCAACCTCTTCCAGCAGCACTCCTTGTCGATAACACATCATCCATCACATTGGTGCAATATACTAAGGGACATGCCCGAGCAAAACATATCAACATTAGGCACCATTACATTCAAGAACATATACAGGAAGGAGACATCAAAGTTACTTGTATACCATCTACTGAGAATATTGCTGACATCTGCACCAAGCCCCTCTCATGAGCTACCCATAACTACCTCGTCATCCTCATGGGACTCAAGCACATCGATGGTCGAGCAAGTCAAGGGGAGTGTTGAGAAAACCAACTTACCAACTGTCAACACATTGCCCAATCAGGAACTTACCTCTTTCAGCCTGGCTAGCCACACCTCAAGGTGATCAGTATTTACCAGTCTTTGTTCTTTTTTTTGTTTTATTTTTGTTTACCCAAATATCACCTTCAGTTGACCACATTACCATGAGTGACTGAGGGTGAGTACATCTACCTATTTTGCCTACCAATCTAGTTACTCACAATTACCTGTAGACAAAACTCTGTTATCTTCTACAGATAAATAATAGACATAGTTGACCACATTACCATGAGTGACTGAGGATGAAACTCTGTTATCTTCTACAACCATCATCATCTATCTATTTGGCCCCCAGCTGCCTCCATAGCCACTCTCATCAAAGTTCTCCTTCATGAACTTTCCTGTGAGCCCAATGCACCATCAGTAAAGGCAAATCAGTGGACCCAGTATTATGCAACTTCACTTTCATGTGTCATCAAGGCATTTTGCCCAGCAGGTAAGGTTTTCAAGCATGAAGAGTGTGTTGTGTTGTCCATGCAAATCATGGCATTGAGACAGAAAATAGAATCTTTCTTCCAATTGCACTATACACAAACTACTAGTATTGAACAATCACTGCCATATTGATTGATTGCTGCCATACTCACACTTTCAAGTACTAAGGTTTAGGGGCACCAGGCTTTGTCTTGAGTGAGGCTCAGTGTCTACTTTTACCTATATCTGAACTAATTGCACTCTCAAGAATTGTCAATCTGTCGCAGTACAGTATTTCATGAGGTCAAGCACAATGACAAATACCAGTAATTCATTCCAAGTCATCAATGTGCTGGCACCTATACTATATTATACTCCTTATTTAGTGCACTCAGTCTCACTGTCAGCAATGTCAGCATGATTGTCACTGAAGCACAGTGTAATGTCAAGTTAGACTCTCCTTCACACAAGGCTCTCATTGATAAATACACTGCCAACTACCCTACAGGCATTATGACAGACTATGACTTTGATGGGGACCTTGGAAACATGTTCTTTAACATGGGCTGTTATGTCAACTGTGACCCCATCATCAGTTGTGTCCTGTCCAAAGGTTTTTATTCAGTTCTTGTGAATGTACTATAGCATCAAGATGCAAAACCCTAACTTTTCATATCAAACACTTTCATGGAGAACATGACATTCAACCTGTCACCCTCCCCATCTTCACCACCTGCTCTCCCAAGTTCAATGTGGCTTGACAGCTGGCCATACCACATTCTATGCCACATATGCATTGCCTACTTCCAGACTCCTCCACAAGCAGTGAATTTGCTACAGGGAAAGGTGGCAAGTTCAATGCAAGCCTCAATATAACATGCTACTCCATCCAATTCTTGTCCAACTTCACTAATGCAACCCATGCCCACCTCACCATTTCCTGCCTCCAAGACTGAGATCCTTTCTCCAATAACCATCACTATCTATCTCTTTGGCCCCCAGCTACTCCACCTGCTCCCATAGCCACTCTCAAAGTTCTCCTTCATGAACTTCTCTGTGAGTCCAATGTGCCATCAGTAAAGGCAAATCAGTGGACCCAGTATCATGCAACTTTGCTTTCTTGTGTCATCAAGGTATTTTGCCCAGCAAGTAAGGTTTTCAAGAGTGAAGAGTGTATTGTGTTATGCATGAGGATCATAGCATTGAAACAGAGGATATAATCTTTCTTCCAATTGCGCTATGCACAAACTACTAGTATTGAACAATCACTGTCATATTGATTAATACTCATCATCCTCAACTCCATCATCTTCACTTTCATCCTGCACTTCATCATCCACCTCTTGCACTTCGTCATCCACCTCTTGCACTTCGTCATCCACCTCTTGCACTTCGTCATCCACCTCTTGCACTTCATCATCCACCTCTTGCACTTGTATAGAATCCACAACTGGCTCTCCAATCCTCCTGAATCGCAGCGTATCATCAACACCTGGCTCGAGTGAAGAAACATGCATAATCTTGATTCGGGCGATTGTATCTGATTCCATGAATTCATATGAAGATCTTTCGAAAAAGGGTTTCATTTGCTTGACCGCTTCGATATATCCATTTCTTCGTGGGTGCTCAGCAAAGATATCTGTATGTGCCAAAAGTACATCATAATCGACTTTGTCCGCAACCACATTATAGACGGATGGCGAGCATCCTGTGAGCCAAATTTCATATCGAGGGTGTATATCGCCGCGCTTCTTTGCCTTTCGAGATGCATTGATTTTCCTTGGAGCGGACACTCGGATTTGCGATTTGGTTGTGGTTGAACAAGCGCGGGTTTGCCGAGAGTTTGAGGGCTGTTTTCCTTTGTCTGTTGTAGATGCAAACTTCGGTAACATCTCTGGAGGAACGATGCCAAGCTCCATGGCGATTGTAATGTAGGGTCGATCGTCAGGAACTCCATTTTTATCAGAGAAGAAGCCAAAACGTTTCTCGACATTGATATGTATTGGTTGTTTGCGAAGACGGTTTTTGATCTGGATAAAAATAGCAGACATGGACCATCGGCCAAGATATTTATCGTAGATCCAAGTCGGAATGATAAGGTCCATGTCGGCAAGTGTCGCATGTCCTATTATCCCGGCACCCCTAGAGAAAAAGCCAGCACAGGCTTCGTCGGTGACCACAAAGTTATCTCCGCCTCTTGCAAAGTGAGTGAACCAAACGTAGGCATTTTTGAATGCCTCTTTCAAAGGTTTGCCATCCCGGACATTTTGTGGCCGCGCATTAAGGACTTTATCAAGTTCTTTCCGTGGGATTAAGCTGGAGAGAAATTCAACGAGAGGAACAGTATCGCTAAATGATATCTGCTCAGCCTCCGCACCGCGCGGGTCATGACGAATAGACCTTCGTAAAACGGCAATATCATGTGCAATCGTAAGAAGCAGCCTTGCAGCTAACTCGCCTCTTTCGCCCTTGTTGATAAGTCCAGCAGACAACCATACATTAATGGTCTTTGGCAAGGACTCTTTGTATAACGATTCAATCACGGATAAACGCTCCTCAACCGTGGCCTTCTGGTTTTTCTCGTTGAAGAGCGTGTTGGCACGATCCGAAATATGGTGATCTAGCACCCGAGAAGCAGCCTCGGCCAGAAATGGCTCTGATGGATAGCCACCACGAAGATACTGACGGTGTTGTGGCACTGAGAACACTGTGCGCATGCTACTGGCAACGAGGAGGCCTTCAAGAAAGACTGCCTCATCTCGGTTCGACTCGAAAGTGAGGTCAACACGGAGTGCAAGGACTGGCAAGAGATCATAATTGCCAAGTTTGAATCCGAATGCCTTTGCAAGGGTGGTTTGACCCTCGCGTTGCAACGTCAGCTTTTCCATGGCAAGTTTCATAACCCTATTCTCGTCTGTGTGCTCCATCATTGTCCAGAATCTGTTACAAGAGTTTAGGTTTTGGGTTTTGTGATCAAAGAGCGTGAATTATATATAACGTACAGAGGACGACCAAATCGTGCCATAAACTTCAACGAACAAACTTGGTCGAGCGTATAAGCGGATTCGGTGAAGAGCACTTTCCCTGAACGCCAGATGTCAAAAGGAAGCTCAACAAACGGTGGGTTTAGAGCATCTGTCGTGTCATCATCCTGACCACAATAGGACCAGAAATTCCTGGCGCTCGGAGAAAATTCAGATAATTTGGAGTAGGTTGACAGGAAGAGCGCAAAAATCTCAGCTCCTCCGAAGAAACCTAGCACCTTGCAAAGACATTGGTAGGCCGTTCTCGGACTGCTCTTGGGATCGACCTCATTCGTGAGAGACTTGGTCGTCAAGTTATGAGATTCATCAAAGTAGAACAGAATGAAAGCGTGAGTGGCGCCTTTGGATCTCAAGGAATGGACTACATCATTTGCATACGTTTTGACTGAAATGTAACGTCAGCTGCCTGCACGATTATACAAATTGAGAGCTTTGCTCACCGCCAGCTGAAAAGTCCCCTGTACCCCAAATCTCTGGAAAATCACTTTTTTTGACGCTTGCTGCGGAAGAGTGGAGTTCTTTTCGATTTCCATTAAGGTAATTTTTCCACTCGACTGCTATGTTTGAATTTCGCGGTGTGTTTTGGATCCAATCCTTGGCAAACTTAAGACATCCTAACAAAAACAGCAGCTGCCTGTCCATAAGAGCCTGTTTCGAGGAGTCACGAACCAAGAATTGACTGAGAACAGACAACCCATTATGAAGAAGATCTGTTCTGGGATACCCTGCATACGACGGCATCAGAGTAAGATCAGCCAAATGTAGGTACTGTCCCTCACCTGTTACATCAAGTGGATCACGAAGAACAATAGGTATCGTGAACACAAGTCCAGCAAGCTCGTCAACCAAACGAGACTTTCCAGTCCCTGACCTTTGAATGGTCGGAAGAAAGTTTCCGTACTCCTCCAGAAAGTTTCCTTCTCGACGGGTGACGTTGATAGCATCTAAGAGCAATGATGGGGCGTCTCCAACATAAGATGTTGTCCATGCCTTCTCAGTAGCTCGTCAAACTGAGTTACTTTCAATGAATATTCTCAACTACGGACGAGAATGCACTAGTCTTCTGATCTTCGGGATCTGGTAGTCCGCACTGATTTTGCTGATCCTGTGTTCTGACTGATTAAACAACTTCGATTCAAAAAGAGCTTCTCCATCATAGTATATGAAGGACCTACTATAGTCGATCAATAGCTGTATCGCCTTATTGTCTATTTCACAGATTGAAAGCCGAATATGCCAGGCTGCGATTGGTGGAAATGCCACGCCGGTGTGTCCGAGTACAAGTGCGCACAGTTCTTGGAAAAACCCTTCAATCGGTTCTTGAAACTTCTGAGGACTTGCGACTGGGTCGAAAAAATAACCGACTTCTCTCAGACGTTGAAAACTGGCTTTGTGTTCAGGACGCAAGCGATCGACTTCTTCTGAGATTTCTTCAACTAGCCTAATACGTTTTTCGGGTGGATCGCCATCTGAGCCTTCAGTCGGAAGTGGATGTTTACTGCTGCGGTATTCTTGACTGTTCGACATGAAAGAGCTCGTGTTGAACAAAGGCTCTGACATAAGGCGGCCGGTTCACGCATTTGTTGTGTCACATGATCTGCCTGGAGCAAACAAAACCATGAAAGCGACACGTCCCTCAAATGACCCTCATCTTGCGTTGCGTTGCGACCTATGGCCATGTCACAGCTTTAGGTGCTGATGGTGTGGAATCACGGCAGCAAGACTCGACAGTGCAGGGCAACGATGCTGCTTTAACAGGCATGATGACTATGTTCCGAGCTCTTGCTATGAGAGCAAATCAATCACCAGGCCTTGCATCTTCTCTTGCTACAGGAGTATGGCCAACTTTGTCCCCCTCATTCCCAACATTTGTATCAACAGATCAGTCTTCTGCTGGGAATTCATTACCTGCCCTTTTCCCCACCATTTAGGTGAACTTGCTGCTGGACATTACTTGTCACAAATTTCACCCCATAGATCTTTGCAAACTGGACCCTGCTTTAATATTCAGGCTGTATGGACTCAAGTAGCTTGTGAACTCCAGGCACTAAAGATTACTCAGCTCTCCATAACCTTCTCATCCTCTTGTTCACTTATTTCTCTGTCTTGCAAGCCTTTGCAGCCCCCTGCCACAATGCACATGGAACTTTTGTGATTAGGCATGAGGCTACAAGGTATTTGTCATATCTGATGAACCTTAGTATGAATGGTCTGTTGTAATACTTGCTAAGGCAGATACTGTAGTTATGGGGCTTGGCAATTAATCACACTAAACCATTCAAATGAATTGAAGATGAACTAAAGTTTGTATTGAAGTAATAGGAGTTTTATCACTATAAGTCTGAAAACAGAGGTCTCTTAATGAAGTCTGGCCTAAGCAATTCACTCCCTAGGAACCACCAAGCCTTTATCCACTGTCTATTCTAGACTATTTATATCCTATTTATATTGCTCCTTTGGGCACATAGACCATCTTTACATGTGACCTGGAAATATATGTATTGCTTATTCCCTTGAAATATGGACCAGTTTTCTATCTATCCACTGTATTTCAATCGAATAGGACAAATAGTAGCCCCTTTTGACATAGAAGAATTCATTACCTGCCCTTTTCTCCACCATTGAGGTGAGCTTGCTGCTGAACATCACTCATCACAAATTCCACCCAATAGACCTCTGCAAACTGGACTCTGCTTCAATGTTCAGGCATGCAGACATGGAGTGTATAGACTCAAGTAGCTTGCCAATTACAAGCACTAAAGATTACCCAGCCCTCCATGACCTTCTCATCTCCTTGTCCACCTATTTCTCTGTCCTGCAAGCCTTTACAGCTTTTTGTGGCAATGCACATGGAACTTTTGTGATTAGGCATGGGGTTGCAAGGTATTTGTCACATCTGAATGAACCTTAGTATGAATGGTCTATTGTAGTACTTGCTAAGGCAAATACTTGTAGTTCTGGGGCTTAGCAATTTAATCACACTAAACCATTCAAATGAACTGAAGTTTCTATTGAAGGAATAAGAGTTTTCTGACTATAAGTCTGAAAACAGAGGTTTCTTAATGAAGTCTGGCCTAAGCAATTCACTCCCTGAGAACCACCAAGCCTTTATCCACTCTCTATTCTAGCTTATTTCTACACTATTTATACTGCTCTTTTGGGTTGCACAAACCATCTTTACATATGACCTGGAAATATACTACTACTGTATTATATTGTTGATTCCCTTGAAACATGGACCAGTTTTCTGTCTATCCAATGTCTTCCAATTGAATAGGACAAATAGTAACCCTTTTTGGCATAGAATATAATAGATCTCTGAGGAGTTCTAGAGTTCTTCAATGTTTTCCAGGAAATATTCCTGTTTTTAAATAAAAAGACATATCATCAGTCCAGTATGTAGAAAGCATGACCAGGACTTGAAATTCTTTCCACCCAACCTATTTTCTTTGTATTCCATGAGTTCTGATGTTCTGGAGCTTAGCTACAAGTCTCCAGTGCCACCAAATTCTGGAGTTCTGATACTTCCATGATACATTCATATTCTTAGAAGGATATGCACATACTTGTTCTAGCTTGTCTGAAACATGCTAGGAACAAAGTCCATTTCATGCTTCCTTTTTCAAACATTCATATTTCCATGTAGTCTGATGTCCTGACATTTGTCTGCCTAAGTTCCATTCCTTCTGTTTTTCAGAATACTTGATAGTTCTAAGAAACTATATGTTTCAACATAACAAGTACTTTCCTGATCTCAGAACTTGTTCCCTCCTTTCCTAATTCTTCCTATGTTATCTCCCTTATCCCAGATCATCTCTAGATTATTCTCTATCTCAAACATTCTTGTGGTACAATGGAACTTTCCCCTAATCAGAACATTTCTAAAACTTTTTCTCTTGTTCTAGACAGTTCTCCAATGTTCCCAAGGTTTGTTCCCTCTGCTTCCTACCTATTTTAAATATTCTTTATTCCAGATTATCTTATCCATGATTATCTCTTGATCTGAAGCATCTAAAAAGTAATCTGCTATGTCCACTATTTTAGCATTAATAAATCAAATTTTAACTCCTATTTTTCCACCCTATTCTCTGGTAGAATACTCTATTATTTTATTAGCCTTTCAGAAATGTAAATTATTTAAGTGGTTTTATGTTTTCAGGGTTTCTGGGGATTGTTTGCCTGTTATGCTTACAGTTTTCAGCAAGCAAAGTTGCATAATACTGGGTCCACTGATTTGCCTTTACTGATGGCATGTTGGGTTCACAGAGAAGTTCATGAAGGAGAACTTTGAGAGTGGCTATAGCGGCAGCTGGGGCAGCTGAAGGCCAAAGAGATAGATGGTGATGGTTATTGGAGATGGTGATGGTTATTGGAGATGGTGATGGTTATTGGAGAAAGGATCTTAGTCTTGGAGGCAGGACAGGTGAGGTGGGCATAGGTTGCATTAGTGAAGTTGGACAAGAATTGGATGGAGCAGCATGTTATGTTAAAGCTTACATTGAACTTGCCACCTTTCCCTGTAACAAATTCACTGCTTGTGGAGGAGTTCAGAGTAGACAATGCACATGTGGCATAGAATGTGGTATGGCCAGCTATTGAGCTGCATTGGAGTTGGAAGAGTAGGCAATGAAGATGGGGAGAGTGACAGGTTGAATGTTGCATTTTCTATGAAAGTGTTTGATATGGGAAGTTAGGGTTTTGCATCTTGATGCTACAGTACATTCACAAACAAAAAAAACCTTTGGACAGGGCACACTGATGATGGGGTCATGGTCAACTATGACAGCCTATGTGAAACAACATATTTTGAGGTCTCTGTCAAAGTCATAGATATCAATAATAGTAAAACCTCTCTTGGATCAGTACCATGTGGCACCCCTACTAGGATCCTGAACAAATTGTTGATGAGACAATTTTGGAAGGCACTGAACAAGATTATGTGTAGAGCCTTAGTACTAATATCACTCATCTGCATCAGTCCAAGAGAGATAGAGACCATCCACATTGCTCTGCCATAGAAAGATGGCCTCCCAAGCTCAACAGGGAAACCTCAGTTACCAAACAATAAACAGCAACAAACCATGACAGCAGTGGAGCTGAAAAAAGCAATGAGCACCAAAGCTAATACAAACAATAAAATCACAGACAATGTGAAGTGAGAGACTAGACTGTCTAGGAGGAGGGATGACAAGGCAAGAAAAAGAGGGCCTACACTAAGATGGGCAGACTGATGGAGGAAGATATTGAGGATATGGATGATGATGAAGTACAAGCCAAAGTTCTGATAGCTGAGAAAGGTAAGTCATGGCTACATGCAATGGGGTTGATTGAGCCCAACAGTGCAATCATGACAAAAACCCTGGCATAAATCCTGGACACTGTAGCTGACTCATGAGTATTCAGAGATGAAGAGGCAGCAAAGATGAAAGTGACTATACAGGCAACAGCAAGACTGATGGAGACTATACTAGCAATGGAGGGGAAGATTGATGAGATGGCTCAAGCCATGGTTGCATCAACTCTGCAGGAGGTCAGCAAGTTAGCAAGGGAGATGGTTGAAGCAGTGGAAATAATCAGCATGAGCATCATGGAAATAATGAGCAGCACAAAATCATACAGTGAAGTGCTGAAAACAAGGGTAGTGATATGACCCAGTCAGCACTGACTACCCAATAACAATAAAACCAAGATAGCTAACAACACTGACTGACCTGACCTTATCTGATCTAATCAGATCATGAAATATCTAATTGGACAAATCATGTGACACAAATACATGACTGCTATCACCATTCTCTTAATGACAACACTAACAATTGCCTTAACAACTGCATTGACCTTGGACAATCCAGCTTCCCATGGCCTCCACATGATGACCAATGATCAATCATACCTGCAGCACCACTTAATGGCCTACCAATCATTTCTTCATTTTTCTTTCTTTTCATATTACTAGCAATTTTCCTATTCAATAGTGGCCTCCATCATGCATTATCACATGCAGCCACTATGCTTACTATTACTTACCAGTTTCCTCTTTTGTTACCTTCACTTACCTATAAATACTGCCCTGTTAGTAGCTAAAACATCATCAAATTGTACTAGAGCCTAGTCCTTGCTTCAGACCATGCTTCAAATCTCTTTCCACTCTTGCTTTGCTAAATGGCTGATTTAGGTTTACCCAGTCCAGTCTCTCTCTCTCTCTCTCTCATCCTCAGGCTTAATGGCATTGTTAAGTCCAACTCTTGTCCATTTTTGTTAAGCACTATTTGGGTGCCCTTGTTTTATCTTCATTAAGCACCATCCAGTCACCCTAGTTTTGACTTTGTTAATGCTAGCACCTATGGCTAGCAACTTGTATATCTCCATTAACCTCATCCTTACCACTTAACAACCTTCTGGGTCTTCAATTTTACAGATCTCATCTTGCACTACAAACTGGTAGCAACACTAGTGGCTATACCATTACTTATCACCATTTACTCCTGTTTCCTTACTGACTCTGACAGCACATCTCCTTAATGGGTTTCCAGAACCTTGCTTGACTTCCCTCACATACACATAACACTACTATTTGCTAGCTCCCTCATCTAGATGTTCTTGTTTGGTTGTTTCCTGCATAGCAGCTAGGCAGCAAAGCAGCACATCACCACTGCATCCTCCTTAAACATTTCCTGTCCTGGGTTATCTTTCTATAATGCTGTCCAACAACATTATGATAGTATCACTGATGATAAGAACTTTTTTGGTAAAAGTTCAGTTGTTCACCAAAGGCAGTAGTCAATGCAAGTTGACTTAAAAAAATGTAACACTTCACACTACATAGCCTTATACACACAAACTGTAAGTCAGAATCTGTCTATTGGGTCTGCTTACAGTGTGTAAAAATAAAGCTTTTAAGGTTATATAAGTATAACCTTAACTATAATCAATTAGGTAATTTGTATAATAATTGATTATTCATGAATAGGTATGTAACAAGTGCCCTTGTTACATTGTGATTCAGAGTTAAAATACTAGTCTGGCCACCATCTGTCATTAGATTCAACATGTATTTGTTTGCTATCCATAGCTCCTGTTTTAACATGTTGACAAGAAAGTCTTTCTAATGCTTTTTCTGGGCCTTTTACATTGCATCCACATACTTCTTCTGTTTTTCTCAGATCTTGTCTTTTTAGTGCTCTATATCTGTGTGCCTTTTTACTCAGCTTGTTCATCCTTTTTTAGCTCTTTTGATCACTACCTCTTTGAGTGTATTGTAGGTTTTGTCAGTGGTACTACCTTTGTGATCAAATCTTATAGAACCTTGATGAGTTTTTCTGTCAAACTCTGAAAGTCTTGATCTGATGCTATACACTGGCTCAAAAAACTGCCCCAATGTTACCTGACCAAGAGGTTATATGTGAAGATGTTGTTGTGCAGGTGAAAGTAAGGTCAAAAATTGACCTCACAGATGCATATGAGCAAGTGAGGATACATCTGTCAGATGTACCCAAAACTACTTTTATGACCATTACTAGAACATATTTCAGTAATATTATGCAGATTAGAGACTGCAATGTGCGCACAACATTCTAATGACTGATGATGTCCATCTTTTGGGATGTCATTGGACAATGGATACACATGTATTTAGACAATATATTTGTTTACTCTGACATGATTGAGAAACATGAAAAACACTTAGGAGTAGTCTTTGAAAGACTATACTACAATAAGTTGTACCTCAAGTGGAAAAAATGTGAGCTATATGCCAAGCATGTAGAGTGCCTCAGTCATGAAATTGACAATCAGGAGATACACCCTGATGTAACCAAGCTCAATAGGATTCAGGAATGGCACATTCCTAGAACCTATAATGACATTCAATGGTTTGTAGGACTGGTAAATCATATTAGCAATTTCTTGCCTGATATATCTACCTACACTGGACCATTGATAGCCATGACCCAGAATGAGTTGCCATTTCAGTAATGACCCCTGCACTAGCATTGCTTTGACATGATAAAATGTGTCTGTTGTGAGATGCCAGTTATCAGGCCCATTGATCCTCATAAAGAGGATCCTATATAGCTCATATGTGATGCCTCCAAAATAGGTGTCAGTAAAATGTATGGGCAGAGTCCAATATAGCAGGCATGTAGGCCTTCTGGCTGTTCATGAATGCCCAGCACAATTATGCTATACATGAACTTGAGACATTAGCCATTTTAGAAGCTCTTCTCAAATGGAAAGACAAGCTTCTAGGCTACAAGATCCATGTAAATTACAGATTATAAAGAACTTGGGTTTTTCAAAACTCAACAGATTCTCACTGTGCATCAGTGGTGGTGGATGGACTATCTGTCCAAATTCAACTTTGACATAACTTATATCAAGGAGGAGCTTAATAAGTTAGCAGACTGTTTGTCATGCTACTATGAGAGTGATATGACCAAGGACATACACCACATTTATGAGTATGTTTGTGCAGATGCATGGATAGACTCCAAGGGGGATGATTTGCCTCCTCAATGGGTAGAAGAACTCAGTTGTCAGATTGAGCAACTGTAAGCATGTACAAACCAGAACCTGGTCTACCTTGGGCAAATGCACAATAGAGAGGAGCTTTGCAATTATGAGGCTCAAGCACTAGAAGCTGGTTTGGAGGAGGACAGTAATCCTCCTCTGGATGATGATAAGGGACAACAAGGTTTAGCTAGGAGAAGCATTGGCCTCTCCAAAAACATTACTGTATCCTTGAGAAGTCAAAAATGCAAAATGGCATCATCAGGTAAGTGCAGGGTATGGTAAAGACACCCTGTTCTGCAAGATCCTTGAACAGCTAGAAGACTATAAAGCCTTCTGAATGTCAAAGGATCTAATTTGGACAAGGAATTTAACTGGACTCAAGGTCCTATGTATTCCTTGGGATTGGGCTCTGGTCACTCAGCTATTAGACTAAGCTCATATGCTGTTGAGACACTTTGGTGCCCAACATATGACAGAATTTCTCTGTTGATGGTATTGGTGGCCCACTATAGTGGTGGACATGCAGGTATTTTGCAATACCTGTGAGTTGTGTCAGCAATCAAAGGGGGTAAATCACTAGTGATGTGCTGACTTGTTGCCTGGCTACTATGCAGGAAACAACCAACAAGACCAGCCAGATAAGGTAGCTAGCAAGTAACAGTGTTATGTGTATGTGAGAAGAGTCAAGCAAAGTCCTGGAAACTCATTAAGGTATGTAGTTGGAGTCAATAAGGAGGTGGGAGTAAATGGTGAGAAGCAACAGTATAGTCATTAGTGTTGCTTACAAGTTCATAGCAGGTGAATGAGATCTGTGAAATTAAAGACTCAGAAGGTCATTAAGCAGTAAAGGTGAAGGTTAACAGAAATATATGAGTTGCTAGCCACAAGTGCTAGTATTAACAAAGGTGAGCTGGTGTACCTTTTGACAAAAAATCTGACACTTCCCAAGAGGAGAGCAAGGAAGCTCTGCCCTAAGTGGGTGGGACCATACAAGGTATTGGAAGTCTATGATGAGACTTCCAACTATATGCTGGAATTGCCAGAAGCATTGAAATCACAAAGGCTTCATATAAAGTTTCATATACTTCTATTGCAGCCTTATAAGGCTGCAGAGGATGGAATATTTCCCAATCACACTACTTCAGAGCCATATAACTTTGAGGCAGCCCAATGATCAGGAGTAGTTTGTCAATGACTTTATAGGTCATTGTTAGGGTGCAAGTGGATTGGAATTTGGAGTTTGATGGAGCCTCAGAGATACCACTTAGAAATCCTTAGATATGTGCAAGGACCTAGAGGCCCTTGACCAATATCTGGAGATCCAGGGCATAAAATGCTCTGGGCAGCTAGTGCAATGACATAAGTTGTTATGAATAAGCTAAGTCAGCACTATTAATTATTGGTGCATAAGCAATGGCTGTGGTAGGCCATCAATGGGAGTCTCTGTGTTAGTCAGCCAAAGTTTAACTATGGCTGAGTTTGAAATTCTTTCTCCTCATTTCAGAGTGTAAAGACCAACAAAGAATTGCACCACTCTGCTGAAAAAAACAAAAGCCTAGTGATTGGGGAGGTGGGTTTAACCCACCTCTTCCTTATTATTTGAGCCAGAATGGCTTAAGAGGGGGAGAAAGGAGTAGCAGACTATGGAGGTGGCAGGGCCAGAATGTGGCACTGCCATTATATGGTGCAAGCTAACAGGACTTGCAGAGAAGGCATGTATTGTCTCTCCCTCAATTTCAGGATGGTTCCTCATGACAGAAATGTCAGCTGATATCCCATGAAATTCACAGTGGCTGTAAGGACAACCTCAGAGAGCTGTGGAACTCACACAACTGGCAGAGGGATATCCAAAGATGTATTAGCAAGTAGCTACAGTATACAAGGCTAGCTACTCACTTGGCAGAGGGATATCAAAAGAAAATAAGTCTGAGGAGTCCCTATGCCAGGATGTGGATGCTTCTGGGGCCCCAGAAGCATGGAAATCAACTGTATAGTACACATAAGCCACTGAAAAAGGAGTGTGGGAATAAAAGATGAAAAACTCGGACATTGCCAGAGAATGGATTGGTAATGTCCAATCAGGTGACTCTGGCAAGTCAGGTGGTCAGGAAAGGGTCAGATGACGAGGAAAGGATCAGATGACCTTGAGAACAATGTCAGGTGATCAGAAATGCAGACACAATATATACAGATAATATCTAAAGAGGGAAAGAAGAAAAAAGGAAGGAGAAAAAAAAAAGGAGAAAAAAAGGAATGGTCTTGGGGATTGTCCCCTTACAGTGGCCCTCCAATGGTGACTATACAACCTGTATGGTTTCAGGAGGCTAGCCAGTATATGTTACTACAATAGGCTGTGGTAATGCAGTTAATTCCAGTCATAGGTGTACAAGCACATGCAATGTTGACTAGTCCAAGGACAAGTCAAAACAAGTATCATCTATTTCCCTCCATGATATGGAGGTAGATGAGGAAGTGTCAGCACAAACAATGACTGTTGAGACATCTGAACCTTCATGAGGGCAGACTTATTTGAGGCACACAGGTAACACCCCTAAGTCCAAGGAAAAGGAAAAGGCTCAAGAGCCTTCCAATTAGCTTGTCTGTTACAGTGTCTATATGACACTGGAGTTCCAGAGGATGTTGGAATTAATGTCCTGCAAAACACAGCAGTGCAAATTGCCTTCAATTAAGTTCTTAATAAATTTGAAATAGTAAAAAGACAGCATGATGAGGCCTGTAAGGACCTCTATTGGATAGCAATAGGAGTGGAAAAGTGGACAGCTTCCCCTAGGAAAGATATGCCCAGGAAGGTCCATCAACAGGACCTTCCATTGACACCTGTTGAGAGGGCACCTGTGTTGCCCTATATAGAGACTGTCTCTCAAGGAGAGAACATTGTTATTGAAGACCAGTCTCATCTGAAACAGGTCAAGGAAAAGAAGAAGGGCAAAAAGCCACCCCTTCCAAAGGTTACAGTGACTAAGTCAGCAAACCTAGTCCTAATCATTCCCACAGGCCTAGTAAGGCCTATGCAGATTCCATTGGGTAGTATAGTGACACTGCCATTGTTTAGAACTAATGTGGATAGTGCAGCAAAGAGCAGCAAACTGGCTGCTCCTGCTGTACCTAGTGCACTTTCTAAGAATGTGCCTAGAGGGGCAAATGCTGGCACTATTGAGGTTGAACAACCTCATACTTATACCTTCTCCAAGAAGTACCCTAGCATCCTGTAATGACAACATCAGGAAGCAAGTGACAAAAAGTTCTTTGTCTAACAGCCCACTGATGAGGGGAGCAATGATGATAGGTCATATAAGGCAGACCCATCCAGAACCTATCAGGAAATTGAGCCTGACAATGACATGCAAATGCATTAACTAAAGAAGTCTCACAATGCTAAGGTTGAGCAATGCTTAGTGCATGATGCACAGAAGTCTATGCAGGACTTCTAGCATTTGAATGATACTGTTTCTGGCTATCTGCCAGATGGCTTGGATACAATTCATATTTGAGAATGCTGGAAACACCAGAACAACTTTAAGGGCATGCTGCACTCTAATTATTATTGGTTGCTAACAACCAGTGTGGTTTATATAGGTAAGGAAGCAAAAATTGCTTGCTCACATGAGATGGCTGGAATGGTTTATATATCCCATGCCTATTCTAAACTGTATTCATGGGCACCTTGTGGTGTACTCATGAACTCAGAGTAGCTAAGGTTGCTTGTTCATGTAATTTCAGAGGGCAGACCCTCTATACAGATGTAAGAGCATATTCATGTAGCTCTCCTGCTGTGGGAGTTTCATAGGATCTCCTTCTTTTCCCATATAATGCAAAGGGACTGGGCAATGTGTCATGTCCTTGAAATTGATGTGGATGCTGTAGCAAGTCACCTTCTGAAGGATCATAGGAACTGGCTGTCTGTCCCCCTTCCCTTGCATGCATCTGCTATGTTAGGATGTGCCAATAATAATACATGTGATGTGGGACTTAATCAAGTCCCCATTGAACAACACTTTGAGATTGACCATTGGGCACAGTACTTGCTGCACCATAGCTATCTGGGTTCCCAGAACTTTGTATCTGGAATTGCCATTGATAGTTCTGGATGGGTTCATTGAGGATCTGTCTTCAGATACATTTTAGCCCATGCACTAGCTCCTACTGGAGCTAATGCTAGAGCTTCATACCTGAGAGCATTTGCTCTTGTTGCTGCCCACCCACAGCTCTATACAGAAGCTGTGGAGGATTACAACTGCAAAACTTTGATGGCCTTCTAGGCCATCAATAACTACACTTTTCTGCTATATATAGGCTTCATGTGGAGCCTGATCAAGCCCAGAATTTAGGCAAAATAGAGGTACTGTAGCATCTTATCACCATTTGCATCCCATGCATATACCTATGGTATGCTACCTAGACTACCATTGATCTAGAAGTAGTCTGCACATGGAACTGTTTCTCCATGTAGATGATGATTGGTTGGCATAGTTGAAATGCTTGGCATGGTTGGAATACTATGGCATTTCCAGGATGCTTCAGAAGTTATAACAGGTGGTACTATCCCACCTCCAACAACTGAGAATGCATGTGCATTCTCATTCAGTTGTTAGAAGCTTATGGGCTCACACCACCCATTTACTGTGAGTGGCTATGCTACAAGAGAAGATGCCAGGTTTCAATACCTAGCCAATCAGCCAAAGGCCACAATTGATGTGGCTGCGACATGACTACTAGTAGTAATGACCCCCAGTGCAATCAATCCTCCAATAGAGCCTGATGCATTCCTACTAGTGTCTGACTCTGAATGGGAGTTCAAAATAGCAGAACTCCCCCAATAACTCCTGACTCCATATCATCTTCTGATGCATTTTCCCAGGAGGGCTCACTTGCTCCTCTCATGTCCCTTGCTTTGAAAAGCTATACTGCTTCTGAAACAGTGCCACCTGCTCCACCTAGCAATACAGCATCTAGCAAGACTGCAGCCAATGCTGCTGCCTCTGAACTTGCAGCCCCAGCCATAGTCCCAACTATTGCTGGTGCCTCTGCCACTATGGCCAATGCTATGGTGAAAAGGTGGGATGAGATGGCAACTAAGCCAGGAGATCTTAGAAAGCCAATGCATGTCAAGGAAATATAAATTCCTTCATGGTTATTCCAAAGCTAATCACTGTTTGTGATTGGCTCCACATATTTGGACTGTAGGATCATCAATCCTACATTACTGGTCACTTAGAGGTTGCTAATTCTGTGCCAATACTGCTTCATGGGTGGGAATTGCTTGCACTCACTTGAGCACTTCAGTTCTGAGACATTGAGGGTCTCAAGAGGAGGGAGTGTAATGAGGGCACTTGTTACATACCTATTCATGAATAATTAATTATTATACAAATTACCTAATTAATTTTACATATATATATGTTAAGGTTACACTTACATAACCTTAAAAGCTTTATTTTTGCACACCATAGGTAGACTTAATAGACAAGTTCTGACTTATGGCTTGTGCATATAAGGCTATATAGTGCAAAGCTTTACACACAAGAACAAGGATATTGCACAGAGAGAGACAACTACAAACAAAGAAAAATGCCAGGTTTTTGCAAGAACTTTATTCCCACTACCACCAGATGAATAAACAATCCCACTAGACTTTAACTATCTAGAACCATTGCCAATAAGCAGTCACATAACTCAGAAGCAAATCAGACATAGCATAGCATGACTCAGCACTTATAAAGCATATAGTCTGGATGAGATACTTAACATAGTCATCAAGAAAGCCTATCCACTAATAGAAAATTACCTGTTGCACCTGTTTAGGGCAATATTTGATCTAGAAACCTACCATCTGCCATGGAGGGACAGCATCACAGCAATTGTATGAAAGCCAGAAAAACAGTGCACCAAAGTCATATTGGCCAAGGTCCTGATAGAAATAGTTGTGGAAGACATCACTCATATAATGAAAAAGCATGAGCCACTGCACACAATACAATTTGAAGAATGACCATTAAGAACTATGACTGACTTGTTACAAATGTTAACCCACTGGGTGAAGCATGAGTGGAGACAAGGCAGGGTGGTCTTGATCCTATTTCTAAATATAGAGGGGGCCTTCCTAAATGTGATCAAGGACAGACTCCTGCACAACATGTGGAAAAGATGGGTTCCCAAGGAATATGTTAGGTTTGTATAGAGGTTGCTCATGGGCAGGCAAACAAGATCAAGTTTAATGACTTATCTGTCACAATTATAAATGGTATAGGCCAAGACTACTCAAAATCATTGATATTGTACTTGTTCTACAATGCTGATCTGTTAGAGATAGCAAGGAAAAAGCAAGAGCTAGCTTTGGAGTTTGTGAATGATGTGGCAATAACAGTCTTAGACAAGGACTTTGAAGAAACAAGCCAAAAGCTGGTAAAGTTAATGGAGGGATGACAAGGTGTCTACCAATGGTCAAAAGAAAAGAGTAAGACCTCGGGCTGTCAAGCCGGCCCGGCACAGGCAGACATGTAACCGGTCCTTACGAGGAAGCCTCGAAAGGGGAGTCGGTCCGGGTGTGAGGAGCCTTGGCACTCATAAGAAGGTCAGGCGCTTACCAAACAATGGAAAGGTGAAGTGGGAAAGCAGTGCGGAGTTTCAACAGACGGGAAGGAACGTTAACGGCAGATAACTAGGGGGTTTTGGGCTGGGGGTAGTATGAACACCGAGGGAATCAAACTGTAGTAAAGTGGCTACAGGGCGTAACCGGCACCAGCTGAAAAGAGGTCAAGCCAGAGTATCCATTGGAAGTGTCTGTAAACCGGTGCCTTTAGTATACTGTAGGGTCCATGACATACGTACCTAAGCTCATGTATTCGGACCTTGAAATAAAGGGCCCGCCCCTTCGGGGCGGTGCAGGATTATCATCATCATCATCATCAAAAGAGCACAACTCCAGATTTAAAACCAGCAAGTTCAAACTTATGCATTTGACATGGAGAAGAAGGGAGGGTGACTCAGCACAAGGACAGAGGACAAAAACAAGGAGAATGCTGAGACCAGCATTACAATTGAGAGGAGTGCATATCAAACCAACAAGAACATATAAGTTTCTAGGTGTCATCATTGACAACAAATTGTGTTGGAACCTGACACAGACGTAAGTAATCTATAGTCCTCAGTTCAATATGATTGACTAGGTTATCTACCTGACACAGACATAAGTAATCTATAGTCTAGGTAGGTGATTGTCAGCTCAAGACTAATATCTATGATGTTAGATGCCACTCACCCTCAGTTCAATATGATTGACTGAAGGTGTGCTACTGCAAGTGTCTGTATTTATGTGAGTGAGTAACAATGGGTAGGGTTGTGTCTTTTGGACAAAGACAATGGTTATTTATTAGACAAAGCAGGTGTAGACAAAGTGGGTGATAAGTGTGATTAGTGAAAGAGGTGATGGTAGTGTTGTGGATGATGGTGCACTTTGACATAGTAGCATAGTATGCCAACAAACTGTGATGGAACTACCAAGCAAGATATGCTTTGGCCAAAGCTATAAAATACATACTTTCTTTCTGTAGACTGGTGCTTAGGATTACAGGAGAAATGAGAATCTCCTGTGACAAAGTGACTTATCAGGCAACATGACAATGCAAGTCAACAATCAGGGTGTAATTAGAATCATTGGCTATATACAAGCAGTGCTAAAACCATTACCACTTCAATGCAGTCCATAAAACATTGAGAGCAATAACAAAGGAAGGAATGAGGATGAGTAGATTTCAAGCTAAAGATAGTGGCACATCAGGAGTAGTTGGCAACAAACTAGTAGATGGTAGGGAATGACAGATGCAATGAAACTACTTCTGAGGTATCTGACAAGGGAAGGAGACAGCCTGTTAGCACTCAAGCAAAAGAAGAATGCAGAGCTCAAGATAAAGTAGGAAAAGAAGTGGTCAAACTCACCAAAGTACAAAAAATACAGAGCATTCTTTGGGAACAGCAACTTGTTCTTAAATTTCAGGTGGGCAATAAGAGGAACTTCAAGGAACCAATTTAACCTGCTGGTACAACTGTGCACAGGTCATGTATCATTGAACAAACACTTTCAAAGAGGTTGAAGAAAGTTAAATTGGAGAACTGCTAGAGATATGGGGGAAAAACAGAATCAGTGAAACACTACTTAATGGAGTGCCCAAAAGTATGAGAATGAAATACACAAGATGCTAGCAACAATAGGACAGGAGGAAGAGGCCATGCAGATGCTATTTGGTAACTGAGAAGAAGTGAAGGCAGTATTACAGTATGTGGAGGATACAAGAAGACTGAAGAGCAACTTTAGTGATGTATCTTCAACCAACTTATTTGAGATGGATAATGAGGAAGACATTACAGAAACAGGCCATCATTGGCCAAGTGAGAACACACAGGAGGCATAATGTGGAATCAAGAAAATACTCAAGATACAAATCATACAACTGCTTTAGCCTGACTGGTGCAAGTGGTGCAGGAAACACAGGAAGGAGGTCATCTGAATTGAGACATGGCCCAGTAAATAACAGACTCTAACCTGCCACTATGATCTGCTCAGACAGCCTGACCCAGTTTTGCATGGCCTCACAGGCCAAGCAGGCACAAAGGACAGGAAAAAGAGAAGGGATAAGGGAAAGAGAAAGGTGGTAACAAGTTGGCTTGTTGGCAGTTTATTTGCATCCCCAGAGAGGCAAAGGTCATTAGCCATCTAGCATTGTCGACAAGGATTTTTTAAAAATAAATAAATAAATAATAGAATGGAATATGGTGAAAAAAAAACAATGCTGTAATCATCTCAGTGGCCAACGTGGGGATCGAACCCAAGACCTTCGCGTTATTAGCACGACGCTCTAACCAACTGAGCTAGTCGGCCTGACAATGTTGGAGCTAAAGAGTCTTGTAGATGATCAGGTGAGGAAGAGAATGACAATCTCCAAAAGAACAGAAGTGGAGTACTAGTGTGACTGAAGTTGTAAATGATGTATGATAGACAAGTGATATACATGCATATAGATATATATACCAGCCGCTCAATATCAAGCGTCTCAGAAGAAGAATTCATGTGTGTGACCACCCCGAGAGCGACCGCCACCAAATCCAGGTCCGAATCCTGCGCTACTGAAGTGGGCAAAGATATTCGCCAGATCAGCTTCTGACATGTTATTCATGCCGCCGCCCATCCCATCTTTCATCCCATCTTCATCCTCACCAAGATCATATCGTTCGCGCCTCCGAGGGTCCGAGAGTACAGCATAAGCCTCCGACACCAGCTTGAACTTCTCCTCGTCGCCTCCCTGTGAAATGTCTATGAGCATTGTAACATCAAGGTGAAATAAGAGAGACCAACCTTATCAGGATGGTGTTTCAAACTCTCTCTCCGGTAAGCCTTCTTGATTTCGATGTCGCTAGCATCCCGCGCAATGCCGAGAATCTTGTAATAATCCTTCGTCTTGCTCCTCTTCAACGCTGCCTCAGCCTTCTTCAGCTCAGCACGAAGAGCACGGATATCAGCCTCGGTCCCTTCCCCACCAACGTTCTCGATCGCCGACTTAAAGTCTGCGATGGTGGCGTCATATTTCTCCAGATGGAGGTTCAAGCGTGCACGAGTGCGGAGCGCTTTAAATGAATGAGGCGATAACTTGAGGGAAGCATCAGTGTCGACGAGGGCCTCTTCGTGACGCTCGAGCTGAGGGCCAAGTGAGGAGTTGCGCAAGGCTAGAGATATATAACAATCACCTTTAAAAGCGTAGTCGCACGGTTGGATAGTAGCGTAGCCCGTATTTGCCCTCCTCCACCTTCTTCCTCAATTTCGCCTATACGCTAGGTTCATGGGAGCTGGAGTTACAGTTATTGACACGAGAGAAGGGAGATTACACACATCAAGTGCCTCGCTGTATTTTGAAATGGCATCCGCATACTTCCCACTCTTGAAGGCGACGTTCCCTTCCTCCTTTAACCGTTCGACATCTTTCACGCGTATTCGTAGTCTTCGGGCGCCTTCATGGCCTGGGTCGAGGCGAAGTGCAGAATTCACGTGTTGAGTCGCCTGAGGCAGCTTCCCGGTCAAGAACAGAACCAAGCCCCTGATAGCTAGGGTGTCGGGCGAGTTAGGACTCAGCCGGAGCGCATCGCTGTCGATCAAAAAGTTAACCCATTTTGTTGCGATCATTCAGAAAGAGCGCATACTTGGCAGCAATATTCGCGGCTTCCCAATTACCTTTCGCGAGTTCAAGCTCAACCCGCCACGTCCGCCACTCCGTAGGTGCTTCCGAACCTTCTCCCTCAATAGCCTGGAAGCACTTGTCCAACGCAAGCCGCGCGAGACTCCAATCCTTCCTCTTTCGTGCGGCGTCTAGATTACGTAGGTGCCCTTCTAGCACTTGTACTTTATCCCGAAGCTGTAGCGCGGCAGTATTTTGAGATTCAAGTGTCAATACCATCCTGATTGTGGAAAGTGCAGCGGCTGTAGATCCCAGCGCTAATTGACAGCGTCCTAGTCGAAGCAAGGTCTTTGACGAGGGTGCGGCGGATTGGAGTGCGGCGGCTTGCTGACAATCATCCAATGCAGGCCGGAATTTCTTGAGTGCAATATGAGACGCGGCACGATTTGTGAGATATGCCGGTTCAGCGGAATTGAGCTCTACTTTCGGTAAAGCATCTGACTAGATAGATAAAGTTGACCCTCACTTACCGATAGCCTTGGTATATAAATCAATGGCTTCTCCATATCTTCCAGCTTTAAAAGAAACATTTCCCTGTTCTTTCAGCTCTTCAGCACGGGCTACGGAATCTTCTGCTACATCTGGCGTGGACTCATGAGAGGAGGTGGGATTTGGAGACGGAGAAGCTGGAGGTGGCGGAGAACTTGAACCTTCAACCTTTTCGGCAGGCACGCTAGATAACTTCTTGTGACTCATTGCTCTTAAACTTGATCTCGTTAGGGCTACACACCTTGCTGAACCATTCCGTACATTATTTGCCGTCTTTTTGTTCGCTTTGTTCTTCTTGTTAGCCATCAGAGAAGGTTGCCGGGAGGAATGAAGTCAAACAAAAGGTATATTACTAGATGAATAGTCTGCTAATTTCTCTAGAAGAGATGAGGAGATTTTTTGCGTTGATGACCTTAGTAAAACCTAAGCGCAATGTGCAAAATTGACAACTGTGAGAGATTCTGACATAAGCACATAAGATGCTTCGACGGTCTCCTTGACCTACGTAGTGTGTATGGAAAGGACGGTGCCCCGGATTTTTGTAAACTGCTATCTCTACTTAGAAGCCTTGCATTCAAGTTTGTTTCCAGATTTTTCATGCAAACCCTGAGGTTGGTGGAGACGAAAAGAAGCATCGCGCTTCGAATGCCTTCGTCTTGAATAACATCTCCTTCCTCACTCTATTCAAATTGATCACTCCTTTCCAGTCAACCCATTCTATCTGTGGCTGGAAATGAAGGTAAATAGTGATGTGAAGCTCTGGAATCTTGAGGCGGTGGAAGCAGAGGTGGACTCGAGGCACAAATCCTGACTTTTGTCATTCGTTCCGTTATTGTCAATATCCTGGTCTTCACCGCATCGTATTTCTGCAGCTTGGATTCCAAGGGGTCGCGTAAAGAGGATGAGCTCAAAACTCTTCTTGTTGCCTTTGTCTCCACCTATCTGTCAGAAAGTATCGACCGTCATGGTTCTTTGAAGCCCTCAGCTCTCTTTTTTACATGCCCACTTACAATTAATAGAAATCAAGAGCAAGTCCGATGGCAACTGAGTTGCGGGGGGATCATTGGAGGAATCTGATGATCTCGCCGAGTTTCCTTTTATGTCCTCGAAAGCGAAAATGGTGTATTAGAGCCGCAGGAACCTGAATCCGAAGGGCAGTTGATGGTGAGAGAATGAGACTGTTGAAAAATAGTCCATTGGCATCAATTCTGGTGTAGGTTCCGCTCCGTGCTCGCAGGAACTAGTGGTATCGCGGGGAACGCATGATGCTGGTTTCATTTCATTTCGCAGAGGGGCGCCGCAATCTGCATGTTATCTAGTTGAAGTCATTCAGATATAATGTCGAGAATAGGGTGGCCCAGTTCGCTGGGATCAAGATAAGAACATTCCGACAACTCACGAAAACGAAGAGATCGTCCATTAATTTGGAAGCCTTGAATCATTCCGCATTGAACTCTCCGAGACTGCTTCAATCAAGATGGATATTCCAAACAAGTGCATTCTCCGCTCCTTCTCACTGAGCTAAACTAAACCATCTTTATGATCAAGTAATCTGGTCCTCTGCTCAACCAACGTTAGCATACCACAGCCTGATATAAGTAACACACATATCACATCCCCTCACACCTCCTGACTCAGAGGTTCTCCAAACCCCCAAACATCCAACACAGTCTTACCCTCTCTCCTCACCGCAATAACACACACATCCCCCACCTCTTCGCCTTCACTTCCTTCCTTCACCTCGCCTCGCCACATCCTGTCTCCTTCCTCACCCGTAGTGCACTCCTCTTTCCCCCAACTTCCTTCTATACCCGCAGCTGAAAACCCTACAAAACCAACCCTCCACACCCCCTCCCCTTCGTCGCCCAGCCTCCTCACATACTTGCCCGTCCACGTCTCCCATACATGCACGCACCCATCGTTCCCGCTCGTCACTAGAAAGCGCCCATCGAATTGCAGCGAGGTGACGGAGGACGTGTGCGCGGAGAGGCGGTAGAGGGGCTCGTATGGGCTTCGGGTTCTATTGCTCGGTTGTGTTTCGGTTCGGTCTCGGTTTTGGTTTTGGTTTCGGTTTTGGTTTTGACTTCTTGATCGAGTTCGAGAGTACGGTAGTCGTTGTCTTGAGGAGTAGGGCTCTTCTCGTGAAAAGTGTGGGAGTAATAAGGTTGTCCTGGTTTCAGAGGAGGAGGACAGAGAAAACGTGATGACCCTCCCGTCCGACCCGCCCGTCACGAGGAGCTGGTGTTTGCGAGAGAGTTGGAGCTGGCATACGAGCGCTGTATGGCCTTGAAGGAGGGCTTGACAGACACTTGATGAAATATGAGCACAGAGCATAAACGGAGGCGATGTGCGGAGGGAAGAAAAAAAGAAGGAAGACCGACTGACCCAGTTTCTGCGTCCCATATACGAATCGTCGTATCCAGTCCTCCGGTTGCGACGATATCACCGTCAAACGCGACGGAGTATACTTGGTGATAATGCCCTACAAGCACATGTAGGCACTCGCCCGTGTCTAGATCCCACATCTATCACTCGGTCAGTAAGAAGTATGACGTAGGATGGATAACGGAAGAAAAGTAGAAGCGAACCCGACAAGTCGTATCATAACTCCCACTAACGGCCCTTCTTCCATTCACATCTATGCACCTGACGCTACTACTGTGTCCCTCCAGGACCTTGACCGCGTGCCCACGCTGTATATCCCATGTCCGCAGTGTGCCGTCGCGCGAGCCTGTGATTGCAAGAGGGCAGTTGTGTAAAGTCCGCATGCACCTGATCGTCGAGGTGTGCCCCGCGAGCGCGTAGATACAGTGTCTGGGAAGCCGGTTGGGGGTGGGTTAGTTGCGACACAGGAAAAGTAGAAGTAAAAGGAATCGAGAGGCAAAGGCGTATGCTCAATGCATACTGATCAATGCATACTAGAAAGAGGGTAAAATACCGCCATGCTGAACCAGTAGGTATAAATTATGGAGCATAAAATACATACCCGGATTGGACATCCCACACTCTGACAACTTTATCACAACCCCCACTCACAACCAAGGCGTTCGGCTGACCCCATCCCTCCGACGAGAAACATGGGTTGCTCTGGCGTTCCGGAGTGTATCTTTCTCTCCACGCGTTCGTCTTCGCACTTGTGTTCATCTGTTGTTGATGCTCAGGAGGGTGTATTTGACCTGTAAGAAAGCCGCGAGTGGTGGTAAGGATCAGAAGAACAGAAAGGATGAAGGCGCGAGAAGACGTTCACAATCAGAATGTTCCTCTGTATCCTCGCGAATGTCCCCGTTCATGGTATCAGAGTCAGCAGAGTTTCGAGACGCAGTTCCGTTGTCGTTATAATCTGGGTTGTCCTCGCATTCGGAATCAAGTCCTACAGCATGCTTGAGCACCGGGGGTAGGGAACGCCACAACTTCGCATCTGTGCTAGAATCCTCGTTCTCGTGTGGCTGAGCCTGCATCCTCTTCTTCCTGTTCGTCCTCTTCCCCACTTCCCCTTTCTGTCTCCCATAAGCACTCACCAAACAAAGTCCCCACACTCCACTCTCATGCCCCACCAATGTCCTCGCCAGCACACCTGTCTTTGCACTAAATATATGTATCCTCGAACTCGCAAGCCCAACGACGATCCACGAAGCGTCCAGTGCGATACATGTTACGACGCCTGAGTCAGGCTGATGTTGAGGAGATGGGTCGTTAAGCAGAGGTAGGGGGTTGCCGGACTGATAATGAGCAGCAGAGGAAGGTTGCTTGTGCGGTGATGGGTAAGGACAGGATGGAAGGAGTGGAGGAGAAGAGAGCATGGGGAGACGGTGCGTGCGAAGAAGGCAACCACCTGTTTTCCAGCGAACGACTGAGTAAAGAGTGTTATTATTAGAGTTGTAAAGAAGAGAAAGAGTAAAAGCGCACGTTTCATGTAGGAGTTCTTAAAATGAACGCGGTAGGAACTTCCTTTTGAAGGGAGATCAGCAGATTGACTAGATTCAGATTGGCGTGCCTCTCGCTTTCTTTCCATGAGCAACTCAAGCGCAGGGTTCATAGGAAATTCTGCAAAAGGTTCCATTTCTTCTAATCGTTGGTCGTTAATTTCCTTCCTTTTACCTTTCCTTCTGCTAAATCCGACATCACAATCCATTCCACGCAAATCAAAAGCCCACCTCAAACACATTCTCTTCCACAACTCCTCACTAAGTGCAATCGCACGCCATTTCTGGCTAACAGCGCTCACCGTAACGAGCGCGAGCGGGCTGTCTACAAAACTCAGGATACATAGCGCGATCTCAGGTGGTAGAGAAGAGATGGAGTCGCGTTTGAGAAGTGGAGAGATTGTTTCAGAGATGTAGATCAACTCGTCGGGCGTACAGGCACCGATAATAGAGGTTATGAATACTCGTCGCGAATTTGGTGTTAGCGGCTCAAGAGAGTCTGCAGTGAGGGCCCGAATGGGCGTCGTGGACGGTGAAGGCGATGGAGAAGGTGTTGGAGGGGAAGCAGTGGGAATGTAGAGAATTTGTGAATGGTCTGGATTGGGGGTCATAAATTCATTTGGACGATGGTTGATATTGATATACAGCTTACGGAAGATCGGGTGCGTCGACCGATCGGCTGTTCAATTGCTGATCTTTCCGACCATAACAGAATCTACGAAACATTGAAGGATGTGCTCATATGTAGCGTTATTAATTCGAGCCAAAGCTAATAAAGGATATCAGAATCAGGGTGATCAGAGCTCGTCTACACGCAACATTGTCTCGATACCTCGGTATGTATTATCGATCCTGATGGCGGGTTTTCCCGATACTTGGATTGATGGGCTGCTCTGAAAGCACCCAGCACATTATCACTACTTTGCTTCCCACTCTCACAATGTCAGACCTGTTGCACACATCGACCCCTACAACCTCCGACACTATACCCAGTGGTCGCGATCACGATTACACAGAGATGTACAGCTCCGACAAACCAGGAGAAGAAGCAGGGGAGAATGCGCGCGTTTGGAAGGTCTATCTCGATGAAGCAGGGAAATACGATGCCGACATGATCCAAGGTTTCCGAGACATAATGGATGGCCTCATTGTTTTTGTGAGTTATTGCAATACACAAAGTAGCTCTCCTCTCCCTGATTTCAAGCGAGGCTGCCCTCTTCTCGGCGGTGGTCACAACGTTTGTTGCCCAAACATCTCAATCACTTCAGCCAGATAATGAGCAAATTATGGCCTCCCTCTTCTATGAGAACAACCAATTATTGAGAGCTGCTGGAAATCAAACTGCTATAAGTACTGTTCCCACATCACCTCTAGTTCCTGGAAGCCAAACCCATGCTTCAATTGATGTTTGGGTTAACGGACTATTTTTCACGAGTCTTTGTCTCTCATTATCAACTGCCCTTCTGACTGTTTTGGCCAAGCAGTGGATTCAAGTTTGTACACCTATTTCTGCTCAATGCTCACAGTTTGATGTCAATGTATAGGCCTATACTGCAACTGTTCCTGGCAGTGCCAAAACTCGTGCCTTAATTCGCCATTTTCGCTTTCAAGGACTTACAAAGTGGAAACTTAGCAACATTGTTGAAAGTCTTCCAATCATCTTACATTGCTCAGTTGCTATTTTCCTCATTGGACTTGCTCTCTATGTCTCACAATTATCAAATCCAATATGTGGGGTTGTCTCTGTTATTACAGTGGTGACTTTTCTTGTGTACTTTGGAACCTCCATGCTTCCAGCGTTTGACATTGCCTGTCCCTACCGCATTCCCTTCATATTTTCTTTTACTCAACTTCTTTTATTTGCTCTTCAGGCTATCGCATGTGCATTCTTGCGTTTTTGTCGCATGCTTAAATGTATTCATTACTGGCCATCATGGCCAGAGATGACAAGACAATCTTTGAGATTAGCAGAGCAGAAAAAAGTGCTTGTTGAGTCTAAGATTGAATTTGACCTTGTTATAAAGTTGATGAAAGGCACACTTGATAAAGTCACCTTTTCTTATACACCACTAAATTGGTTATTCAATCACTCATACAATCATTCAGTCAAAGAAGCTGTCCTTTCAGGTGTATGTGGCTTGCTGGATGAATGGTCCCAAAACTGGTCTGAAGTCCGTTCTTTTCAAAAAGTATTTGCAAGTTCAGGACATGAGCTCTTTCCCTCTGCAGTTGTTCAGGCTTTGATTCAATTGCTCAACATGGCATCAACATATATTACAAAGAATGAGATTGAAAAGAGTGTATATGGCAGACTTATAAACAATCTCATGAAGCTTTGCTCATCTAATTCATTGTTGGACATTACAAAAAAATTGAATCTCAAATGATCAAAACTTATGCAGAGGCCATCAATAACAAGAATCGTGCTCTATCTCAGTCGCCTCTTAGATTGGGTTGGCCCAAATCTGCTTCCATCTCCTGGTGCAAAAAACAATCTATTCTTAGAAACTTGTGCCAAAAAAGGTGATGCAGAAGACCTTCAGAATCTAGTGACATGAGGAATGGACTTATGTTGGTCCAATAGTTTCCAGGCTACTGCTTTGCATTGGGCAGCCCGGCATGGTAACTTAAAGGTGTTATTGCCCTTGTAAAACAGGAGCCAGCCCTGATCTCTGTTCAAGGAGATTGGTTATGGTTCATTGAATGTACAGCACTTGATCTTGCTATATACTATAACAAGTCTGATGTGATGACATACCTTTTGGATCATGGTGCTAATCCTTCCTTGATTACACTCCATCATAGTATTGAAAGGGATTTATTATTTTCCATCAGGCCTGCACAATCAAAATTAACTAGATTCTTGAAGATAATTGACATTTTGCTAGATCATGGATGGGATAGGACAACTAAAGATGCAGATGGGAGGACAGCTATTGACATTGTACAGGATCTTAAAGGATATGATATGATTATTGAGCATTTGGAACATTATCAAACTGTTAGGATCCAACCATATGATTATGCAACATCTCTCACCTCTGGCACAGAGGCATCATAAACTTTGTATTCTGTTCTTCAATCTCTTTTTGTCATGGAATCTAGGGCACAAGCTGAAATCTCTTATGCTCCATGCATTTTTGACTTGAATCCCAAATTTGAATGGCTTATATCTTGCTTGCTTGATCTTGACTGTTTTGGTCAAATTCATAGTATGTTGTTCCAGAATTTTATTTCACAAGTGCACATTTCTGTAATGAATAAAACTCTTGTGTTTTGTTGCAACTGTTTTTCTAAAGCCATATATAGGTTCAAATATATACATTCAAAAGCCTCTAGGCTTGGTTGGAGATAGAACATTCATACTGTATCTATTTTAAGATTCATATGTAATTATGTAGTTTTCTACAATTTTGAATTGTGGCTGTTATGAATGTCAGATCTTGATAAGCAATGAGATAATATGGCTTAACTTCTAAGTTTACTTGCTATTGAGTCACATTTTCTATAGATTTAGCACCTCATAAGAAGTGAGCTATTTCTTTTTGACATAGATTCTAAGCATGGAATCATTGATTAATGCAACATAACATCATACTCAAAAGTTATATGGCTTTGTATACCTTTTCATATGCTGTCTAATATGATCAAAAGAGCTTGTTGTTTATTTTTGAGAGAAGGTGCTGATAAGCACCAATTGTCACTGGTTACAGATTGCTAATGGATCCAACTTCTTTCTAACCTACTTGACTGACAAATTCAACTTCTCCTTCAGATTTACTTTTCACCCACATGGTGCCACATATGAAGTTTAGACTTGGAACCTATATTGAACTTAACAGATATTCTCTTCTGTAGGCCACTAGCAACTTAGCAACATTCCTCACTAATGTCTGTTTGTAACACTTCCAGAGGATCAAAACAACAACTTCAGGAAAACTGGAACTAGTGGGAAGCTTGAACATGCATTACATTTTACCATTACACCATAGTCATTTTTATGTACTAGTACCATTCTAGATCTAGTCTGTAGGGGATTAGGCCTAACCTCAGGCTTTAACTAAGGCACACTGATGTGCCCTGACACACTCTCCTTCTAGACTTATTCTGGCAAGTCTCAGAATCCAAGTATGCTCCACTTGTACCTTATCCTGATCACAAACCCTGCATCCAGTATTTCATGACTCACAGGTCACAGAGTAAAAGTCACCTTATGTTAGCAGATCCATACAAGGCTGGCACAGCCACTGTAATTCCACCAAATATAAAACTTCCAGAGAATCAAATCAACAACCTCAGGAAAATTGGAACTAGGCTATTATCTTGTGGCACATGATCAAACTATAGATACTTAATGTTCTTCTAGTCATCAGTGTCACTAGGATCATTGGCTAGCTGTTTTGTTTTATTATTCTATATGCTTGCCAGCAACTTGTCAGTAACATATCCCTTGTTGATGATTATTAGCATCTAAGCAACTTAGATGCAGCAACTAGCAACTGTTTGCCTTTGTCTCATTGCCAAGCACATATTCACCACTCCTTACCATGTAACCTGTGGGTTAGAGGCTTTGCAGCTTACAACTCACACTATGTAAGTCAGACTGATTGTTAGTATTTCTGCTATGCAAGAATGAAAAGTAAGGAAAAGAGTTGCCTAACAAATAACTACAAACATTTATATAAAGGCCACATTCCAGAAGAACATGGCATGTAATAATTACTAGTGTTTATATAATTATGCATAAATTTAGTAGCACATACTGTAAGTAAAATACAGTAATGGTGCCAATCTGTTACATATCCCTCTTTGAGACTGTTTACAGTCTCACAAGTATAAATGATGGGATGGCATACTATCATAGGCATAGAGTGGATTGAGTGATAACATCAGAGTCTGTGGCAGACTCTTGAGATGAGGATTTGCAACAATGGTGGTAGCAAAGGCAATACACTGGTCAAGGAGTTACTGTAATGATTGTTACAAGCTAGAACAATCTTGTGTAGTTCATGCAGTAGCTGAATCAGACTGCAATATTGCATTCAACTAAATATGCTGTGAATACAAGATGTTAGCTTATATAATTGAACTATTTTACAATAACACATCAGTTATGCATGTAACTAGTGTGACAATCCATTACATAACCCTCAATGAGACTGATTAATTAGTCTAATTAAAGGGTACAGTGCATAAAATAAAGGATGGAACCAAAGCTGCTGAGTTGGACAGGCATGGCTGATGCCCTATTGAAGGAAAGGAGTACACTAGCTCAGAGCTATCTGAGAAAGCATGAGTACAGGGCAGTTCTTTTCAGAACCCAACTAGGCTCCAAATTGCAGCAATTTAGTCTTGCATGCACAGTTGTGCCAATCATACTTATGACAGAGTAAGAGTAAGGATATACATATATAACAAAAGAAAAGTATGTTATTTTACATGCAAACTGTTGTGATGTATTAGTGAAAAAGAATTGCATAGAAATCAATGTGTTTACCTAATATATTTTGAGGGTGGATGCCCTCAGCTGTCTTGCCAGCCTGGACCTCACTTGGTCCCATCACCATTGCTTCCTCATCCAATGCAACATTAGTTGTGGAAGTGGTTAGCTCTGATTCCATAGTTGGTGAGGCCAAAGGGCCCTCTGCAGCAGGAGTATTGAAGGTCTGTTAATGCAATGTTAGTTGCATCAACTATTCAAAGGCCTCAGGATTTTTAAGGAGTATGTGCTCTTTGTTGCATTTAAACAGCAGCTGATAGTAATCCTCCTTAGTCATTTTGTATCATCCATTCCATTAGAAAATGGTGGAAAGAGTTCTATATATTTGAAGGTGCTGCATGCACTCATCATTGATCTCTTTGAAGATGTCTAAGGACATTATAGTATGATGGAATTGCTGTTCCAGGTTGATGATGCTACATGTTATAAGTGTGATCTACCCAGCTGAGTGGAATGCAATTGTAATGCATCACATGCTATGTAGCCTTACATGCATGAGCCATAAGTCAGAACCTGTCTATTGGGTCTGCCTATGGTGTGCAAAGTAAAACTATTAAGGTTACATAATCATAACCTTAATATATTGGTGTGCAAAGTAAAACTATTAAGGTTACATAATCATAACCTTAATATATATAGGTACAAATATTAAGTGATTGTTTAATAAAATATTAATAATAATTCAGTAATGAGCACTCTCATTACATCTCCCCCTCTTAAGACCCTGAAGGTCTCATAAGCCATATGCTCATGCAAGCACAAGTGATTTTAGGGTGGGAACTAGTGTCCCACCCTTGAAGCTTTACTAGAGTGCAATTAGCAACTCCTGTCACAAGTGGAGTAGGACCTAAGATTCTACAGTCTGAATATGTTGAGCTAATCACCAATGGTGATTAGCCTGTGCTGACTTATGAGGGAATTTACATTTCCTTGACATACATTGGCTCCCTTCCCTGCTCAGTAGCCATTTTGTCCCACCTTTCCACCACAGCATTGGCCATAGTGGTGGAAGCATTAGCAACAGTTGAAACTATTGCTGATGCCAGAAGTTCAGAGGCAGCAGTGTTGGCTGCAGTCTCATTGGGCACCATATTGCCAGGTGAGGCTGGTGGCACTGTTACAGAAGCAGTATTGCTTTCTAGAGTAGGGGACATTGGAGGAGCTGATGAGCCCTCCTGGAGAGATGCATCAGAAGACAATGTCAAATCATCTTGAGAGTTCTGTTGCTGGAACTCTCTTTCAGGATTGGACATGAGTAGGGACACATCAGGCACTACTGGGAGATTTACTGCACTGGGAGTCATTACCACCAGTGGTCATGTTATGGCCACATCTATTGCAGCCTTGGGTTGATTAGCCAGGTATTGGAACCTGGCATCCTTGCCATAACATAGCTACTCACAATTGACAAGTGGCACAAGCCCATGAGCTTCTAACAACTGAATGAGAACATGCATGTGTTCTCAGTTGTTCAGGGTGGGATAATACCACCTATTGTAACTCTGGAGTATACCAGGAATGCCATAGCATTCAAATTGTACCAACTGGTCATCATCTACATGGAGGAACATGTCTGTGTGCAAACCACTTCCAGACTAGTAGTAGTCTAGATAGCATATACCATAGATATACATGTGGTCCATCCACATGCATGGAATGTGATTGGCAATGAGGTGCTGCAGTACCTCCATTTTGCCTAAGTTCTGGGATTGTGCGGGCTCCACATGGAGCCTGTACAGTGGGAACATGTAGTTATTGATGGCCTGGAAGGCTACCAAACTCTCATAGTTGTAATCTGCCACAGTCCCTGCATAGAGCTGTGAGCAAGAGGCTATGAGAGCAAATGCTCTCATGTATGAGGCTCTGGTGTTAGCTCCAGTAGGAACTAGCTGACTGCCTGATAACAATAAATCAAATGAATTAGGTGACATAGACCTGCAACTGCTATTGAAGCCCTCTTAACAACAATGTCCATTACTGACACTTGCCTTAACAACTGCATTGACTTTGGACAATCCAGCCTCCCATGGCCTCCATGCAGTGACCAACAATTGATCATACCTACAGCATCACTCAATGGCCTACTGATCATTTCTTCTTTTTCTTTTTTTTTCATATTACTAGCAATTTTCCTATTCAATAGCAGCTTCCATCATACATTATCACATGCAACTGCTATGCTTACTATTACTTACTGGTTTCCCCTTTTGCTACTCTTATGTACCTATAAATACTGTCCTGTAAGTAGCCAAAACATCATCAAATCATACCAGAGCCTAGTTCCCACTTTGGACCATGCTTCAGATCACTTTTTGCCCTTGCTTTTCTAACAGCTGATTTGAATTTACTCAGTCCAGTCTCCTCTCTCTCTTTTCCTCAGGCTTAATGGCATTGTTAAGTCTAACTTTCATCCATCTTCATTAAGCACCATTTGAGTGCCCTTGTTTTGTCATTGTTAAGCACTGTATGGGCACCCTAGTCTCAACTTTGTTAACACTAGCACCTACAGCTAGCTTCTCATATATCATTAACCTCCTCTTTAAACCTTTTGGGTCTTTAATTTCACAGATCTAATTCACTGCTGCAAACTGGTAACAGTGCTAATGGCCATACCATTAACTATCACTGTCTACCCCCACCTCCTTACCGACTCCAACTTTACATCTTCCTAATGGGTTTCTGGGACCTTGCTGACTCCCCTCACACATACATAATGCTAGTATTTATCTGGTTGGTCTTGTTGGTTGTTTTCTGCATGGCAGCTAGGCAGAAAAGCAGCACATCAATGCATATTATTATCTGTGCATCCTAACATATCAGGTGCATAAGAGGGGAGGAGACAGGTAGCCAGTTCCTGTTGTTCTTTGGTAGGCAACTTTCTACAGCCTCCATGTCTATTTCAAGAACACAATGCATAGTCCTGTCTCTTGGCATTGCATGAAATAAGAAGGAGATCTGATGGAACTCCCACAGTAAGAGAGCAGCATGAACATGCTCTCAAATCTAAATAGAGGACCCATTCTCTGAGACCATGCAAATGAGCAACCTTAATTGCTCTGGGTTCATGGGTATACCTTGAGGTGCCCATGAATACAACTTTGCATAGACATGGAATATATAAACTATCCTAGCTATCTCATGTGAGTGAGCAATCTTTGCTTTCTTGCCCACATAGATAACATTGGTCGTTGGTGACCAATAACAATTAGGGTGCAGCATGCATCTAGAATTGTTTTGGCTCTCCCAGCACCCTTGGATATGAACTATATCTCAGCCATCTGGCAGACAGCCAAGAACTTGTTCAAATGCTGGAAGTCCCAGATGGACTTCTGTGCATCATGCATTAAGCATCACTTGACCTTAGCATTGAGGCTCAATCTCCTGATAAATTCTTGATGAGTCCATTCCTCAGTCAGTTGCTAGACAAAGAACTTTTTGTCACTTGCCTCCCAATGTGTTATGGGATGCTTAAGGTACTTCTTGGGGAAGGTATATGTGTGAGGTTGTTCAACCTCAATAGTGCCAGCATCAGCCCCTTTAGGCACATTCCTTGGAAAGTGCACTGGTAAAGTAGGAGCAGCTAGTTTGCTGCTTTTTGCCGCACTAGCCACATCAGATTTAGACAATGGCAACATTACTATGCTGCTCAATAGAATCTGCATAGGCTTCATTGAGCCTGTGAGGATGATTGGGACTGGGTTTGCTGACCCAGTCACTGTGATCTTTGAAAGGGACAGATTTTTGCCCTTTTTTTTCTCCTTGATCAGTCTTGGATGAGACTGATCTTTCATGACCACATCCTCTCTCTAAGGCATGAATTCTACATAAGGCAACACAGGTGCCCTCACAACAGGTGTCAATGGAAGGTCTTGTCAATGGACCTTCTGAGGCAAGTCTTCTTCAGGGGAAGCTGTCTGCTTCCCCACTCCCATCACTGCCTGATAGAGGTCCTTATAGGCCTCATCATGCTGCCTTTTCATTGTTTCAAGTTCATTAAGAACTTGATTGAAAGTGACCTGCACTGATAGGTCCTGAAGGAGATTGATTCCAACATCTTCTGGAACTCCTGCATCATGCAGACACTGTAACAGACAAGCCAACTGCTCATCATTCTCCATATTTGGAGAAGACTTTCAGGCCTTTTCCTTTTCCTTGAACTTAGGGGCATCACTTGTATGCCCCATGTAGGTCTGCCTCCTTGAAGGCTCAGACATCTCAATAGTCATTAGTTGTGCCAATGCCTCCTTGTCTACCTCTATGTCATGAGACAAAACAGGTGCAAACCTGTTTTGACTCATCCTTGGACTTGTCAAAATTGCAGGTGCTTGCAGACCTGTGACTGCAATTGATCACATTACCATAGCCTGTTGTGGTAATATATATTGGCTTGACTCTTGCAACCATATAGTTGCCATTTATCAGCCATTGTAAATATCATGAGATGTCAATTGACATCCATGTTGTGATAAATCCTCCAAAAATTGTGGAGAGGTTGAAACATGCCTCCTTTGCAAGTCCTGTCAGCATATATTGGTAGGGCCACATCCTGGCCCAGCCATCTTCTCAATCTACTCCTTTCCTCCCTTGTTAAGCCACTCTGGCTCAAATAAAAAGGAAGAGGCAGGTCAAATCTGCCTCCCCGAGTCACTAGTCTTGGCCTTTTGTGGCAGAGTGATGCAACCCTCATTTGGTCTTTACACTCTGTAGTGAGGAAAAGAATTTCAAACTCAGCCATAGTTAAACTTTGGCTGACTAAGAGAGAGAATTCCATTGATGGCCTGCCATGGCCATTACTTAGGCATCACTATTTACTAGTGCTGACTTAGCATCTTTATGGTGACTTATATCATCACATCAACTGCCTTGGATGTTTTATGCCCTGGATCTCTAGATACCAGTCAAGGGCCTCTAGCTCATTGCATGTATCTAGTGATTCCCATGTGGTATCTCTGAGGCTCTATTGAACCTCAAAATCTATTTCACTTGTACCCTAGCAATGACCTATAAGATCATCAACAAACCACTCCTGATTGTTGGCTGCTCCAAAGTCATATGGCTCCAAGGTGGCACAATTGGGAAACATCCCATTGTCTGCAGCTTTATAAGGCCACAGTAGGGACACATGAAACTTTGCATGAAGCCTTTGAGATTTCAAAGCTTCTGGCAGTTTTAGCATATAGTTCAGAGTTTCATCATAGACCCCCAATACCTTGTATGGTCCCACCCACTTAGGGCAGAGCTTCCTTGCTAGCCCTTTGAAAAGCATCAGGTTCTTTGTTAAAAGGTACACTAGCATACCTTTCTGAATATCTGGCCCAGCAGACCTGCACTGGTTTGCAGTATGTGTCTAAAAGATATGTGCCTCAATAATTGCATTATAGGCTGCAGCCAAGTTCTGCAGCACCTGCACTGCAAAGTCTTTGATACCCTTTGGTATTACAGAGTCAGATCTGATCTCCTTCAACATAGACAGCATGTAGCTCCTGTTCAACTCAAATGGTGCAAACTTAGTTGTCTCAGGCATACTTGCATTTATTGCAAACTCTGTTATGTCCAGCTGGTTGACCCAATCTTGTTGGTCTGGCCATACTACAGACCTCAGTATTTGGCCAGCACTATAGTTGGCACACTCTGTCTGCCTATCCATCTGAGGATGAAACAATGTTGACATTAGGAGCTTAGCTTCTAATAATTTGTGTAGCTCATGCCACCATTTAGACATGAACTTAGGATCACAATCACTTACAATGGAGCTAGGAAGGCTATGTAGCCTCACTATCTTCTGAAGATAGATCTATGACAGCTTAAAAGCCATCATTGTTGTATGTACTGGTATTAGATGAATCATGCTGGTCATTCAACATATTATCACCCACAGGTAATTGAATCCTTTGGACTCCAGAAATGGACCAATGAAGTTCATTCCAATGGAGTCCCAAGGTTTTATTGGTATAGGCAGGGAATGGAATTTCCCTGCCGGTTGGTGGTTTACCCCCCTCAATCCGCCACCATAGTGGGCCACCAATACCATTGACAAAGAAATTCCATTGTCCATTGAGCTCCAAAGTGCTTCAACAGCCTATGAGCTTGGTCCAAAAGCTGAGTGACTAGGACATAATCTTGAGGAATGCAGAGTACCTTTATTCCAGTTAGGTTTCTGGTCTAAATCAGATGCTTTAATGTCCTGAAGGCTTTATATTCTTCTGGCTGTTCAAAGATCTTGTTAAACAGGGTATCCTTACTGTATCCTGCATAAGGTTGACAACACCATTTTGCATCTTTGACTTCCTAAAGACACATCAATGTATCTGGAGATGCTAATGCTTCTCTCAGCTGCATATTGTTGTCCTCAGCATCACCTAGAGGAGGACTACTGTCCTTCTCCCAACCAGTCTCAAGCGCTTAAGCCTCTTGATTGCAAGGTTCATCTCTATCATGCATTTGATTAGGACGGACCAAGTTCTGGTCTGCACATGCTCACAGCTGTTTGATCTGATGACCAAGTTCTTTTACTCATTGAGGGGGCAAATTGTCTCTTCCAGGGTCTATCCATGCATCTGTGCACACATACTCATAGATGTGGTGTACATTCTTGGACATATTACTTCTCATCATAGCATGACAAGCAGTCAGCTACTTTGCTGAGTTCTCCTTTGATATATGTTATGTCAAAATTAAACTTGAACAAATAGGTCATCTAGCACTGCTGACATGCTGCAAGTGTCTATTGAGTTTTAAAAAACTCAAGCAATTTATAATCTATGATTACATGAATCTTATAGCCCAGAAGCTTGTTTCTCCATTTGAGAAGAGCTTCTAAGATGGCTAAGATTTTGAGTTCATGCACAGCATAATTATGCTGCACATTTGTGAACTTCTTTGACATGAAGCTAGCAAGCCTACAGGCCTGCCCATACATTGCTCCAATGCCTGTCTTAGATGCATTGCATATCAACCAAATAGGATCCTCTTTACAAGGATCAATGGGCCCAATCACTGGCATCTTGCTATAGACACATTTTATCATGTTGAAGCAGTTTTGGTGCAGGAGTTGCCACTGGAATGGCAACCCATTCTGGGTCATAGCTATCAACAGTCCAGTGTAGGCAGATATATCAGGCAAGAAATTGCTGATATAATTTACTAGTCCTACAAACTGCTGAATGTTATTATAGGTTCTAGGAATGTGCCATTCCTGGATCCAATCAAGTGTACTGACATCAGGTGCATCCTCTGATTGTCAATTACATGACTGAGGCACTCTATGCACTTGGCATACAGCTTGCACTTCTTCTATTTGAAGTACAGCTTATTCCAGCATAGTCATTTTCTAAGTGCTTCTCATGTTCCTCAATGGTGTCAGAGTAGACAAATATATTGTCTAGATACACATACATCCACCAACCAATGATGTCTCAAAAGATGGACATCATCAAGTGGTGGAATGTTACGAGCACATTGCAGTCCCCAATCTACAAGATATTACTGAAATATGTTATAGTAATGGTTATGAAGGCAGTTTTAGGTATGTCTGAAGGATGTATCCTCACTTGCTCATAAGCATTCATGAGGTCAATTTTTGACCTGACTTTTTCCTGCATGACATCTTTGCAAATAACCTCTAAGTCAGGTAAGGGTGTAACATCCTTAACTGTATTCTCATTCTGCTATTGTGCATCCAATGCTGTATGCAAGATCCTATCCTTCTTTGGGATGCACAGCAATGGTGCAGCTTGATCAGCTGCACATGGTTCCCACTAATTGGCCTGCACATAGCAATCAATTTTTTGCTCTGAGCTGGTCTTGTAGGGACCAAGGACAACATGGCATAAAATACAAGTACCATTTGGACTTGTCTATGAGGTTAATCACATGATTAACCTCCCTCCAAGGAGGCAATTCCTCCTTTGTGCCATTGACAATGTCCATGTACTCATCATACCACTGTTGTCACAGTCAAGGAATATCTTCCTATGACAATGTTGGAGAAGTCAATTTCCACTTCTCCTTCTGTTTCCATGGTGTACAAGTCTTCTTGTATTCAGCTTGGACGGACTTAGTCTGTCCATACTTTTCCTTCATAGCTGCCAGACAAATTTCAGATTTGTCTGGTATTCTAAGTTGTGTTACAGATTCCACCCTTCCATCTAAGTTCCATCAAAACTCATCTGGTTCTAACATCTCATCAGATGTTGCATTTCTATAATGCTTGCTATTCCCTGTAGGCCAACTATACTCATGACTTGATTCCACTCACTGGGCATTCTTGGGTCTACAACCCAATCTCATGTTGGCTTCTGTGCTGTTTAGATAGCTTCCTCTGCTGCTCTATCTTGACTTGCAGAGCTTGCAGTGCTTTCATGCCCTACATGCCTCTTCCTTGAAGAGTATGCTCATACTCTTCCTCTGTCATTAGCAGCACAAGGGCTATCTACAAGCAGGCTAGGTCCAGCCTGCACCACATCAGAGTCCTCTACATCCTCCACTATGGCTACAGCCCAAGGCCCCATTAGTCACAGAGGCTTCTCATTGCAATGCTTTTCTGTTGTGCAGAAATGTTGTGGACACTTGTTGGTATTGTCCAATGCCAGCTTCTGCACCAGAGTGGTGACTCCATTAATGATCACTTGATCATTTGTGAAGTCTAACTGGACTTTGTTGTCCCTCATAAAGGGCATACTGATAATCATATCATATTGGTCAAAATTTGCAACGTCTATATAGATGTCTCAATACTTCACCAGAACACACTGCAGGGATTGAGAGATTTTTCGGGAAGAAAAACTCATTAGAAAGATGTCAAATAATTTCTAATTAGTTTTTCTCATGTATTACATAAAATTTATTTTGAAAAAGGAAAAAGAAAAAGTTAAACAATTTCAATGCTTTTTCTTGAGGAAAACTTTTTCTTTTTCTTTTGATTTTTCCTAAGATATGGATAGAAAAAATGAATAATGTTTCCAGTCTTTTTCTAGAGAAAAACATAATGTTTATCTTAATGTGTTCCTTTGTAAACACTTGTCATATTTCTTTCAAGTATTTCTCAGGTAAAATCCTTTGTTTTATCAGAAATATTTGGAAGACATTAAATTTTTCTGATAAAACTTGGAAGACATTAAATTTTTCTGGATAAAACAAAGAGTTTTACCTGAGAACTACTTGAAAGAGATATGACAAGTGTTTACAAAGGAACACATTAAGATAAACATTATGTTTTTCTCTAGAAAAAGACTGGAAACATTATTCATTTTTTCTATCTGTATCTTAGGAAAAATCAAAAGAAAAAGAAAAAGTTTTCCTCAAGGAAAAGCATTGAGATTGTTTAACTTTTTCTTTTTTGTTTCTCAAAATAAATTTTATGTAATATGTGAGAAAAACTAATTAGAAATTATTTGACATCTTTCTAATGGGTTTTTCTTCCCAATAAATCTCCCAATCCCTGCAGTGACATGTATGGTCACTTTTGTACCATAGTTCACTACAGAATGACTTCCTATTATTCCTAGCTGCAGCATAATGGGAGTAGCCAATGGGGCTACTTATATTCTTGCTACATGAGCAAAGGATGGAGTGAGCTCTGATGTAGTGCTCTCTGAGTCCTATAATGTCCATGCCTCATGCCCATTAACCTTTACTCAAGTTACTAAGCACTCTTTCTCAGTGACCAAATACTTTGGTCACTCTATGGTGGACTTATCTGCCAGTACCTTCACCTTGCATATATGCACACAGTAAGGAGGATCAACAACTCAATCCTCACCAGTATCAAAGTCAGTGAGGGCAAATAATACTACTATCACAAGTATAGTACTTGTTTTTGTATGTCTCAAAATCAACATACTCTTCCTGCTGAGGGGACTTTGGAGTCTCTGCCCACTACAGAATCTTCTGCTAGCTCTTGCTACTTGCAGATGGACCTGAGAAGCTTCCTTACAAGGCTCACTGCAATCATAGGCATAGTGGCCTTGCTTACCACAGTTGAAGCATGCTGGATTAGTCATGCTATCCTTGGGTGGCTGACCTGCCTTGTCAGTGATATGACCCAGTCAGTGCTGACTGCCCAATAACAATAAATTGGATGAATCAGGTGACATGGACATATGACCACTATCAAACAACCCTTAATAACAATGACCATTAATGACAATTGCCTTACATTGACTTTGGACAATCCGGCCTCCTACAGCCCTCACTCAGCAACTGACAATTAATCATACCTGCAGTCCTATTCAACAGCCTACCAATCATTGTTTTCTTTTCTTTTCTTTTTCTATTCAGTAGCTTAGCTGCCCCCATCATATAATATCACATGCAGCCACTATGCTTACTATTACTTACTGGTTTCCCCTTTTGCTACATCCTACATACCTATAAATACTCCACTGTCAGTAGCCAAAATCATCAAATTGTATCAAAGTCTAGTCCTCACTTCAGACTATGCTTCAAATCACTTCTTGCCCTCACTTCACTAATGGCTGATTTGGGTTTACCCAGTCAAGTCTCCTCCTTCATCTCCAAGCTTAATAGTGGTGTTGTTAGGTCTGACTCTTGTTTCGCTTCATTAAATGCCATTTCAGGCATCCTAGTTTCTTCTTTGTTAAGTGCCATATATGTGCCCTAGTTTTAACCTTGTTAACACTAGCACCTACAGCTATCTTCTTGTATATTTTTGTTAACCTCATCCTTACCACTTAACAACCTTTTGGGTCTTTAATTCTACAAATATCATCTCATGCTACAATCTAGTAGCAACACTAGCAGCTATACCATTAACTATCACCATCTACCACCACCTCCTTACCAACTCTGACTTCATCTTCTTAACAAGTTTCCAGGACCTTGCTGACTCCTCTCACACACATGTAATGCTACTATTTGCTAGCTCTCCTATCTGGCTAGTCTTGTTGGTTGTTTTCTGCATGGCAGCTAGGCAGCAAAGCAGTGCATCACCAGTCATCCCTTTACCTGCTAGCCCTCCCTTTACAGGAGTAGGCTTCAACCCAGGTCAGTTGTGCAGAGTACTCCATTGTACTCTGGCTAGTGCAGGTGCAGTGGCTTGTGGCTTGAGAGGTGCTATTGCACCTCCTGCCACTTCCTTCCATACTGCTTTGTTGGCATGTTTATGGACCACTGGTCCACTGTGCAAAGATTGATTTTGGTTGCATCCTAAATAGTGTGCTGCTGTCTTTACACTGCTTTCATAGGCCCAAGCCTTGGCCACAAACTCCTTGACAGTGTTCACTTCCAATGCTAGGCCCCCATCCATGATGAGGGCAAGCAGCATCTCATGAAGGATTCTCTTCAAGAACTGCTCCTAGATTGTGAACTCATCAGGAAATACAGCCATATTCTGGGCCTTGTCCAGCAGGGCATCATAGAAGCCCTGCACTTCTTCCTTCCACCATGTATGGTGTTTTGTGAAATGCATCCCTTGTGTCCTGCATTATGGAAGGCTGTACAAATTGATCATACAATCTGAGGACAACATCCTTAAATGTCCAGTATTCTTGTGTCCTGTTGATATGTAGCACATGTTGCAGGTACCATTTGAGTGCTGTGTCACTCAAATATTCCATTAGAGAGAGTGCTTTCTCCTGCTCTCTCTCATCTCCACCTAATTGAGCCATTGCATAATTTATGCACATGCTTATCAGCCAATTCTCAAGTTCACTGAACTTGGCAGAGCCTAAACAAGGCTTTATGGACTTAAACACCTCAGTCTGCTTGGGTTTGACCTCCTTTGGAATGGTCAATCAAACAGCTAGTATTATAGCATGTAGACAATCATGCATCATCTACCTATGAAACTCATGGGCTTCCTCCACTCCCAGAGCAGCAAGCTATCGACAGTGCTGGGGAGGCATACTATACTTCCTTGGTGTTCTGCCATTCAACACCCTCAATCCCTGTAAGGCCAACAATGGTGGCCTATGGACGTGCCCACATGCCCATCTCCACACTCTGTCCATTGAAATGGCTTGGAAAGGGCTGCTGGGGTTACTGTATCTAGGAGGCTTTGCCTCCTTTCAGTCACTCCAGCATCAGGAGGAACACTTGTTTCCTCTTGCTTCACCTCCACTTCTGTGCCTCTAAGTACGGCAGAGTGCAAGCATGCATCTAGAGCAGTATTTCCTTGGAACACTGCTCCTTGGTTATCAATAAAGAACTGTCCATAGTCCTTTAAGTCCCCATTGTGGAACTGCTGTAGGATGATACAATCATTCCACATCATTCCCTGCCTCTGAGGACCAGCCCTGTGGCTGAGTCCATGCATAGAATCTACTGTAAAAGCAGATCCTTCCTCAGTAGATAAGGCATCATTAAGGGCTATGATCCCTGATGCAACATTCCACTGGTGCTCCATTGCAGCTTGTCTGGCTGCAAAAGCTTGTAGAGTTTCCCCAGGCTGCTGAGGAGCCTGGAGTATAAGTGAACGCTTTGTTCACTGGAGACAATACCACAAGGTCAATACCTTGTGGGACTAGAGACAGCCACACCAAGGATACTTGCAATTCTTGACTCTGTTTTTGTTGGAGGTACTCTTGAACCTCCAATTCCAGGAAGTCCATATAAACCTCTATATGTGCTTCCAGAGCCTTGGGGATAATATTATCCCCCATGCTCCACTGGGTAGCAATATGCTTTGCTACTCTGGCCATTAGTCTCTGCCTGGTAGAGGCCCTTGAGACCTTCCTATAGTGTCTCCAGAATACAAGGATCTTCTGCTTGAGGACCTCATTGGGATTGCTCTTGCAATACTTGCTTAACAACTCAGACATATCCTCTAGAATTGTCTCAATATAAGCTGAGAACCCAAGTCTCCACTATCTAGCTGCTGTTGTAGCCAAGCCAGCTCCTGAGCTTGTACTGAGCTCTGGCTGACCTGAGCTGGGTAGGCTCTCACCTCCCTCACTCCTGAGTTCAGTCCTTTGACCACCACTAGATGGTCTCACTAGAGTTGTAATGAACAACCTCCTTGGCATCACAGCTTCTTTCAGACCTATATATGTGCATGACATGGCATCCACTATTACTCCTCTCAGAGTACCTTCTCCTGGAGCACCAAGCAGTGCTTCATAGGCCAAGTGGCCTGGCATCTCTCCTAGCCACTACATTCTCCTTAGACATCTTCTGTCCTGAATTATTCTTTTTATAACATTGTACAATAACATTATGATAGTATCAATGATGCTGAAAACTTTTTGGCAAAAGTTTGCTTGTTCACTAAAGGCAGTAGTCAATGCAAGTTGACTTAAAAAATGTAACATGTCACATGCTATATAGCCTTACATACACAAGTCATAAGTCAGAACCTGTCTATTGGATCTGCCTATGGTGTGCAAAGTAAAACTATTAAGGTGACATAATCATAACCTTAATATATAGAGGTACAAATATTAAATAATTGTTTAATAAAATATTAATAATAATTCAGTAATAAGTGCCCTTGTTACAGCAATTGTGGAGTAAGATGTGTAGTGCATTGTTATTCAAAAAGGTTTTGGCCTGGTCATCAGGCTCATGTACTTGGCATACTTTCAACTGTTCTCTATGTTGGAATACAACTGGCTGTCCAGGGAATCCCTCATTATACAAGGCCACTGCCTTGCAATACAACACTGGTTGCACCATTAATAGTGCAAGTTGCTAAACAATTGTGGTTTTTGCTGTGCTGTTAGCATAGAAAGCTTGGCAGAGAATGAACTCAAATAAGGTTTGCTAATGCATGTGGTATGCAAAGTCAACAGTAATATCTTGATATGTGTTTTCCAATCCTGGTTAGCCAAATACCAGCATGTATTGTGCTAGTTGGTCAAGATCAAATGGCTTGAGAGGGTTGGGCATGCATATAATGTGCAGCATTTGTGAGCTTGGTCCAGAAGTGATGAGATCATGTCTGGCCCAATCAACCATTTCATGAGTCAAATTCTGGCCTTCAAGTCAGGGATGCCATCATTAAAAGAAGACCCCTCTTGCTAAGAGAGGTGATGTCAGTGCACCTATGAGGAGAATTTTTGAGTTACTGCCGCAAAGAGCAATGCATGAAAGTTGCTGAACAGTGGTGAGACAAAAAGGTCCTCACATTTTCCTGTTAGCTACTTGTGCAGAGATGTTAGCAGAAAGGGAGTTGATGATGCAGGGGTTGGAAAGAGTGGATTCGAGGTTGGTGCAATGCTAGCCTATTTGTGCAATCACTGGTGAAGCTGAGATTGGCACAAAATTGCATGATTTGAATTAGAGCAAGTACAAAAGATTAATTAGGGTAACTGCATCAGTAATGCTTCCATGCCACTGCATTCAATGGAGATTTGATACAAGCTAGGGAAGGGATGTTGGAGTGTTGGCACAGGGATTGTAGGGCACAGTGGTGAGGATAGGGATAGAGGGGTCAATGAGGTCCAGAGCAGTGAAACCAAGAGGCAAGTGAGATGAGCCCAAGAAGAGGCCTGGGCAAGCTGGTTGGATGGAGGGGCAAGGACTCCTCACCCT